>PVIW01001858.1:0-233479 GCA_004026585.1 Noctilio leporinus
GGCCTGCGAACCCAAAGGTCGCAGGTTCGATTCCCCAGCCAGGGCACATAACCAGGTTGCAAACCAGGTCTCCAGTCAGGTCTGTGGCTGGAGGCAGGTGAAAGGCAACCATACATTGATGTCTCTCTCCCTCTCTGCCTCTCTCCCTTCCCCTCTTTCTAAAAATAATGAAATAAAATCTTAAAAAAAAAAAAAAAAAAAAAAAAAAAAGCTTGCTGCCATCAACCTAATGCCAACAGAAGCCTTAAATCCAGGGAGCGAAAGAGGAGAAACTTCGTTCAAGAGACAGTGTGCAAACTGGGGATATGCAGTCCCCAGGGGAAAATGAAAGTGTGCTCCTCTGAGGCAAAGGGAAGTCCCGCTTATAAAAAGTGCCCACCTTGGTCACTGATTATGCCACTTTTATGTTAACTGATGAGCCCAAACTTACACAATTTGATTGGCCCAAATAGCATTGTCCTGATTGGTTGGAATAACCCATTCTGATTACACTTTGGAGCTGCTCTGAAGAGTTGGCAAAGATGCAGATAAGGACATGTATCTGCATAGCTCTGATTGGACAGGGCAGGTCTCAGTTCTTTGGCCAAAATAGCATTCCAGGAACTTCTTTACAAGATTCATTTCAGGCAGCAGAAACATAATCCAGGAGGCTTGGCAGCACAATATTGCTTATTCCTGATATGCAGCATGTGGGGAAGGCCCCTATAGGCAATATTGCTAGACTGATTATGAATTTGGGCCGGGTTAACCATAGGGAGTACTTCTTGCTAAATACATTCATTTCCAGGGTTCACAAATGATAATGTGACATAAAATGATCATTTATTTCACCATCTCTTGCTAAAATACCTGTGTTAGGAGACCTAGAAATCTGACCTATCTGAGATATGACCCCTAACTTTAAGTAAGAAAATTTCTTTGAGGTCTACTTTATTTTATTCTTAACAATGGTAAATACTGGGATTCTTGCCATGTCTTTGTAGTTTGCCATCAGTCACATAGATTAAGTTTGACACCCCAGCTGTTGTTTCCAAACAAAGTACAGTGTGGATACAGCCTTCAACACTTTGCATGTTTTCTCTCTGGAGCTCTGTTATTTATTAGTGACATAATGAGTGAGCATAGGACAGATATTTTCCCTCTCTCTCTTTCTCTGCCTTTTGTCTCTGTTAATTCGCTGATTGGTAGATTTTCATGTATTCTTTGTTCAAAATGGTGTGATAATAGTTACCTTGTCATGGTAGAGCCTTGAAACAAAGCTTTATACTGATGTTTTTTATAGTCATGTTGTTTCAAGACACATCAGCTTTATCAAGGGAGTAAACCTAGGCATGAATCTTGTGAACATGGCCCAAATTCCTCAGATAAACAAGACAGTATGGAATATCAAAAAGTAAATTTACCCTGGCTGGTGGCACAGTGGTTAAGGCGCTGGCCTGCTAACCCAAAGGTTGCTGGTTCGATTCCCCAGCCAGGGCACATAACCAGGTTGCAAGCCAGGTCTCCAGCCAGGTCCATAGCTGGAGGTGGATGAAAAACAACCATACATTGATGTCTCTCTCCCTCTCTGCCTCTCTCCCTACCCATCTCTCTAAAAATAATAAATACAATCTTTTTAAAAAAATTTTTAAAAAGTAAATTTAAAATATTGAGGTGAATGAAAAACTTTCAATTACCTTTAGGGAATTTCAACTATAAATGAATTATGGTTCTATGTTTAGAGGAACACAAAGGATTAAGAAGTGTTTTTCTCCATTCTTGTATACTATCCAGAGAGAATCAATAAACAGTTCAAAGAAGTGACAATTTGTCCAACAGTAGAGGAAGCAATGAGTGATTCTCTTCTCCACCTAAAGTGATATGACAGATGTGTTTATTTATAAGTAAACTTCATGTTTAGCCATATAAAAACTTTCTGCTTGTCTCATTTTATGTTTTTATTTTATATAATGTACATGTTAAACAAGGCAACTGCAGTGCTCACAAATCTTTCACACTAAAGGATTACTTGAAGACTCAGTGTAATACTGTAAAGCTGGCCAGCTTGCAGACCTATTCTTTGGTTTGTTTTATTAACTTTCATTAATTATTGTTTTGATAGCATAGGAGTCATCTCATTATTGCAAGAGAAAGACCACAACTTTGAAGTTAATTTTTCCACTTCTTGACATTGTACAAAAGTTTGTATTTTTCATTTGTGTGTATGTAAAAGACAGAGACTACGAGACAGAGACAAAGGGAGGGATAGAGCAGACACACAACTTCAAGGATCAACATCTAAGCGATATTACTAAGTTTCTCTCTAAATGGCACAGCAGTTAATACTAGAATTGTATGTGGCAGTCCATTTTTGCTACACCAATGAAGTTACATTTACTTTACATATTTGAGCAAAAGTGACATATTTATAATTGCTATGAAATCAAAATTTATTTGGACTATTTAAAGCAAAAAATAAATGATGCAGGGTGTATGTATATTAGTGTCCTGAGGATGCTATACCAAGGTATTTCACACACTGGGTAGCTTAAGTAATAGAAATTTGTAGTTTCACAGTTCTGGAGGCCAAAAACCGAAGATCAATTTTAAGTAGGGCTGGTTACTTCCGAGGGTTGTAAAAGGTCAATGCCCCATCCCTCTTTTAGAGCTTTTGGTGGTTTGATGGCAATTAATGGGCATCCTTTGGCTTGTAGATCTCTGCCTTATCTATAAATAGTGTTTTCCCATGCTGTTGCAAATAGGTGTATATCATGTTTTCTTATGGCTGCATAATATTCCATTGTACGCATGTACCACAAATTTTTAATCCAATCATCTATTAAAGGACACTAATTGAGAATATCATGCTAAGTGACATAAGTCAGACAAAAAAAATTAAGAACCATATGCTTTTACTCATTTGTGGGATATGAAACTGAAAGCAACAAATGAACAAACAAGAAAAACAAATAAAAACTCATAGACACAGACAATAGTATGGTGGTTACCAGAAGACAGGAGGGTGGAGGGGGTGGGGTGCAGAAATAATATGTATTTGTAAAAGAGTAAAAGGGTCAAATAGTGGGTGGGGCAAAAGTAGGTTTACAGTTGTGAGTTCTCAGAACACAGCTAATTCTTGTATTACCATTTTAAATTATTGTATCATTTTTTAATATGAATAAGTGTCAACTTCCTTTTGCCCTACCTGCCCCATATATGGTGATGGCAGATTTAAATCTGGGTGGTGGGTAAACAATGCAACATACAGAATATGTATCATAGAATTGTACACTTGAAAGCTATATAACTTTATTAACCAACATTACCCCAATACATTTAACTAAAAAGAAAATAGACAGATAGTGTTCTCCCAGAGTATGTGTTTGTTTCCAAATGTCCCTCTCTTATAAAAGCATTTTTCATATTGGATATAGAGACACAGGCTGCCCCAATATCACCTCATCTTAACTACTAACATTTGCAATAATCCTACTTCTAAAAAAGGTCATATTCTGAGGTAATGGGGGTCAGGACTTCAACATAATGAATTTTGGGGAACACAATTCTACTCAAAATGGGAGTTGCTACCTGGTTTTACACTTCTTGTTTTTGAAGCTGCAGCATGAGCTGACCTCAGCAAGATTCAAATAGGAAATATCAGGGATAGAGCAGGATGTTCTTGGGAAGTGACAATGAATGATAATGTTTGTTAAAAGACTTATTTTGTAGTGGCATTTTAAGTTCAGAGAATACTAAGAGCTGATACTGAGATTTCCCATTGACCCTTGCATCCCACACATGCTTAGCCTTCCTTATTATATCATCTCTCACCAGACGTACCTGGTTGCAATTGACACATCATCAGCAGCCAGAGTTTCTAGTTTACCTCACCTTTCACTCAGAATTGTACATTCTATGGATTTGGATGAATGTATCATCACATATATTTATTATTATAATATCATACAGAGTATTTTCACTGCCCTAAAAATCCTGTGTGTTTTGCTATTCACCCCTCTTACCCCTACCCAATAGCAATTACTTTTTACTGTTTCCATTGTTTTGCCTTTTCCAGAATATTATATAGTTGGAAATAGATAGTACATAGTCTTTTTAGATTGTCTTCTTTTACTTAGTTATATGGTTTTAGGATTTCTCCATGTCTTTAATGTCTTGATAGTTTTGTTTTTTTTTTTAATTGTATTTCTCCCTGGCTGGTGGCTGGTGGCAGTGGATAAGGTGCTGGCCTGCGAACCCAAAGGTCACTGGTTCGATTCCCAGTCAGGGCACATAACCAGGTTGCAAGCCAGGTCTCTAGCCAGGGCCTTAGCTGGCAGTAGGTGAAAAGCAACTATACACTGATGTTTCTCTTCCTTTCTTCCTCCCTTCCTGCCCTCCTCTCTGAAAATAATGAATAAAATCTTTAAAACATAAATAAATTATATTTCTGCCAATTACCTTGCATCTCCCTTATACCTTCTACCACCTCCACCCACCCCTTTCCCTCCTAATCACCACAATGTTGTCCATGTCCACGAGCCCTTTTTCTTTTCTGCTCCTGTCATCCACACCCTAATCCTCCACTCCCAGGGCTGTCAGCCTGCTTTCTATCTATGATTCTGTCTCTATTTTAGGCTCATTTCTTTTTAGTAATGAATAACACTCCACTGTATGAATGTAAAGCAATGTATTTACCTATTCTCTTACAGAAGAATACCTTGGTTGCTTCCACATTTTGGCAATTATTAAAAAAATTGATGATGATGCTATCATCATCCGCATGCATATTTTATGTAGATATCAGTTTTCAAGTCCTTTACATCAACCCACTAGTTCTATTCCTTGATCATATTATAAAAGTATGTTCTCTCTTCCAAAGAGGCCACACCCTGTTGCATTCTCACTAGCAGTAAATGAGTGTTTCTGATGTTCCACATCTTCAACATTGGTGCTGCCAGTATTCCAAATGTTGGCCAATTTAATAGGTGGGCAGTGATATCTCATTGTTGTTTTAGTTTGCATTTTCCTGCTGAGATATGTGCAGCATCCTTCCATATGTCTATTTGTCTTATATGTATTTCCTTGGTGAGGTATTTGTTTAAGGCTTTGTTTTAATCAAGTTGTTTGTTTTCCTGTTCTTGAAGTTTAAATGTTGTTAGCTTATTTTGGATAACTCTCTTATTAGACATGTCTTTGCAAACATTTTTTCCAAGTCTATGGCTTGTCTTTTCATTTCCTTGACATTGTCTTTTGCAGAGCAGATTTTTAAAACTTTAATAAAGTTCACCTTATCAATTATTTCCTCCTGGAGTTTGCCTTTGGTGGTTTATGGAAAAAGTCATCACCCAACCATAGGCCATTGAGACATTCTATTGTGTGATCATCTAGAAGTTTTTAGTTTTGCATTTTACATTTAGATCTACAATCCATCTTGAATTAGTTTTTGGGAAGGGTATAAGAACTCTTGTTGGCATTCATTTTTTGCATGTGAATGTCCTATTTTCGAGCACCATTCATTGAAAAGAAAAATTCAGGTCCCTTGTATGCTGTGCTCTTGTGTCAAAGGTCAGGTGACTACATTTATATGGATCTATTTCTGAAACTTATTCTCTTCTGTTGATCTGTTTGTCTAGTCCACACTGTTTTGACTGCTATAGCTTTATGGTAAGCCTTGCAGTCTAGTAATGTCAATTCCAGCTTCATTCTTCATTGTTGTATTGGCTATTCTAGGTCTTTTGACTTTTTATATCAACGTTAGCATCAGTTTGTCAATATCCACAATATAACTTGCTGAAATTTTGATGGTGATACATTGAATCTGTAGAACAAGTTGGGAAAGTTTGTCAGTCTGATAACATTGAATATTCTTATCCATGAACATAAACTACTTCTCTGTTTACTAAATTCTCTTTTGATTTTATTCATCAAAGTTTTGTAGTACTCTTCACAAAGATGTTATACATATTTTGTTAAATCTATACCTACATATTTCATGTTGTGCGAATTATAACATAAATAGTATTGCATTTCTAATTCAAATTTCCATTTATTCATTGCTGGGGTATAGTAAAGTGACTGCTTTAGGGAAATTAGCCAGGATCCTGAAACCTTGCTATAATCACTTTTGGTTCCAGGAGTTTCTTTGTCAAATCTTTTGGATTTTTCTACATAGATGATCTTGTTACCTGCAGACCAAAACAGTGTTGTATTTTCCTTTCCAATCTCTTCTTTTCTTTTTCCTTTATCATCTTTTCTTGTTTTGTCTTATTGCATCAGATAGGACTTTTAGGAACCTTGATCTTGTTGTTAGTGGGGAAACTTCACATTTCTCACCATTAAGTATATTGGTAGCTGTAGGCATTTTTGTAAATATTCTTTATCAAGTTAATGAAGTTTTCCTCTATTTTTATTTCACTTAGAGATTTTTTTTATTGTTAATGGATATTTGGTTTTGCTGAAAGTTTTTTCATTTTTCAATTTCTACTTAGATGATCATGTGATTTTTCTTCTTTAGCCGTTTCATGTGATGTGTTACACTAATTGATTTTCAATGTTAAGAAATCCTTGTATACATCTGGGATAAATCCCACTTAGTGATAATGTTTAATTTTTTTAAACACAGTAAAATTAAATGTAATATATTAATATTTTGTTGAGGATTTTTGCATTTACAATCATGAGAGATATTATTTTATAGCTTTTTTTTCCCCCTTGAAATGTCCTAGATATTAGGGTTTTGATATTAGGGTAATGTTGGCCTCATAGAATGAGTTAGGAAGTATTTCCTCTGCTTCTATCTCTGAAAGAGATTGTGAAGAATTGCTGTCATATGATCCTTAAAAGTTTGGTATAATTCACCAGTGAACCAACCTGGGATGGATGCCTACAATTTTGGAAGCCTATTAATTATTGACTCAATATCTTCAATAGACACAGGCCTAGATATATTATCTATTTAATTTTTTATTGAGTGTTGGCAAATTGTGTCTTTGAAGGAATTGGTCCATTTTATATAAATTATTAAATTTGTGAATATAGAGTTTTTATAGTATTTTATTATTATCCTTTTAATATCCATAGATTTATATTAGTATGATATCTTCCATTTCTAATAATTGCAATTCACATTTTCTCTTTTTTCTTAGTTAGCTTGGCTAGAATCTAATTAATTTTATTGATCTTTTAAAAGAATAAGCTTTTGGTTTCATTGATTTTTCTCTATTGATTTCCTGTTTTCAATTTAATTGACTTCTACTCTAATTATTATTATTTCTCATCTTCTACTTAGTGTGAATTTAACTTGCTCTTTTTTCAGTTTTCAATGTGGAAAACTGATAACATTTTTTAAATGTTAAGGGACACTTAAGGATGATACAGTAAGTGTTTTCTCAGTACTCTTAGACTACTTCATTTTATGATACTTGTCTAATATTCAGGTCATATTTGGGAAATTCTATACAATCTCTTTTTGAAATAGTAGAAATATAAAATAGCAGTGTGGATGAGAATGGAGGAAAGTGAGAACAAGAAAGAGTGATTGCCTAACCTGAATACTTTTTTATTTTAGGTACCAGATAGTTCGGTACTATTTAAGACAGAAATCTCTCTTTATAAAGTAATTCACATTTATCTTTTTCTATTCATATATGCCATACAATATATAGAAGTAAATATTATAATTGCACTCATTATGAAATGATGTAAACATACACTTTAAATTCTGGAAGCCTCAAAATATTTCTATAATTACTTAGAACTAAAAATAAGAATTATTATTTTAGTTGTAGTTTCCATGTCTGTGCACTTTTTATACTTACTTCCCAGATAGTATCATGGAATGTCACAGAGTGACATTAAAATATTATCTTTTAGCCCCCAGATAATATTTGTGAATCAGTATAGATATTTTATTATAAAGCTTATTGATAAAGTTAATATAAGACAATTTAATTCAGGGCTGATGTTTAAAGCAGGTTCCCCTTGCTTGGATGATACCATTCCTAATCTTATGACAAGGTATAACATTTAATGGCTTAATTCTTTCTTTCTAACCATTTTCATGATTTTGACTGTAGCACAACTTCCTTTCTTGATGTTAGGCCTTTTAGTTCATTCTTCTAAGGCCAATCACCAAATCACACATTTTCTTTCTTCTGAAAACCTGGAAACTCATTTAGCGAAATGCCCCACAAAAGAAGAACATCTTTTGCTAGTTTTATCAATAACTGTAGTTGTGGTACTGCTTTTTTGTATTTCTCTGATGCTATTCCTTTACTGCTAGTTTCATGTAATTGGTCTCAAAGTTTCTTAATCTTCATACATGTTCTAAAACCCTAAAATTATGGTAGAATTATTGAAAGATACAAATGTATAAAAATAATCACACTAGTCACTTTTTAATTCATTTAAAAATTACTTTATTGATCATGTGATTAGAGTTGTCCTTGTTTTCTCCCTTTGCCCCTCTCCACCAGTATACTCTATTCCCTCTGGCAGTCCTGTTTTAGTTGATGCCCATGGGTCACACATATAAGTTCTTTGATTACACCATTTCCTATACTGTTCTTGACATCTTCCTGTCTATCCTATACCTACCAATTTGTACCTCTTAATCACTACACCTTTTCCTCCATTCTCTCCCTTACTCCTCCCAGCTGATAACCCTCAAAATGATCTCCATATTTGATTCTGATTCTGTTCTGCTTCTGTGCTTAGTTCATTTTTTTTTAGATTTAATTTTTTATAGTTGTGAAATTACTGCCATTTTAATGTTCATAGTGTTGACCTTCTTCTTTCCCTTAAATAAGTCCTTTTAACATTTCATATACTAATGGCTTGGTGATAATGGACTCCTTTAGCTTTAGCTGTCTGGGAAGCCCTTTATCTGCCCTTCAATTCTAAATGATAACTTTGCTGGATAGAGTAATGTAGGTTGTAGGCCCTTGCTTTTCATCACTTTGAATACTTCTTGCAGTCCCTTCTGGCTTGTAAAGTTTCTTTTGAGAAATCATATGACAGTCTTATGGTAACTCCTTTGTAAGAAACTCTGCTTTTCTCTTGCTGTTTTTAAGATTTTTCTTTTAATCTTTAACTTTTGACATTTTATTTATGATGTGTCTTGGTGCAGTTCTTTATGCATTCATCTTGTTTGGGATTCTCTGTGTTTCCTGTTCTTGCATGGCTATTTTCTTCACCAAATTAGGGGCATTTTCTTTCATTATTTTTCAAATACATTTCCAAATTCTTATTCTTTCTTTTATCCTCCAGCACCCCTATGACTAAAATGTTGGTATGTTTGAAGTTATTACAGAGGCTTCTTAGCCTATCCTTATATATTTTTGGTTCCTCTTTTTTTTTCCTGCTGTTTTGATTGAACTTTTTTATGTTCCAAATTATTAATTTGATTCTCAGCTTCATTAAGTCCACTGTTGAATCCTTATAAATTTTTCTTTATTTCACTTAGTGTATTTTTGCCTTGGTCTTCTGTATGCTGTTGAAGTACCCAATGAAGTACTTGAGCATTCTCATAATGGGTGTTTAGAACTTTGCAACTAATGAAATGCTTATCTTTATTTTCTTTAATTCTTTTTCTGGAGTTTTATTCTGTTCTCTCACTTGGGCCACATTTCTTTGCCTCCTCATTCTGGCAGCCTCCCTGTGATTATTTCTATACATTAGGTAGAGCGGTTTTGATTCTCTGTCTTATTAATATATCCTATTGCAGAAAAGCACACCAGTAAGTTGGATGGGTGGATCCTTAGGCAACAGCCAGAGCAGAGAAACCCATTTGAACCAAGCTGATGAAGTATTATATATGGTGTCACCTACTGAATATTATCCATCACACATGGGTGTGGCACCACCCCTTCCACATCTCTGCATCTTTGCTCTTCCTAACCTTCTGGATAACAGTAATTTATTTAATTCTTTGGTTGTCAGACTTCCATACACCTTTATTTTTGGATGATTCTTGGTGATAGTTGTTTTGTAGTTGCAGAAGTAAAAACTTTCCCATATATATGAGAGTTTGAGTCCTGTTGTTCTAACCTATTTCTTTCTCTGACATGACCATTTATCTTAATATTCCATCCAATGAAGATGAAGAGAATAATAAATTATCTCATTTGTTATAAAATATTACCATTAAATGTAATTTGGCTGTACTCATGTAAAGAATTTCCCCAAAGCAATCTTAAGACTCCTTGCTCTGTGGTATTTTCTGCAAGTCATGACAAGTTTTCTCCAGTTGCTTATTGTAGAATTATAAGACATTTTTTCCAGTAACTGAAAAATCATACTACTATATTCATTCTAAACATTGCTATATGATACAATATACCACCATAAATATCACTAATTTAATTTTCTAAGGGCTCAGTGTTTAACATTCCACTAGGGACTAGACAGAGGAAGTCCTAAGAAACAGAAATAAGTAATCAGAAGTAGACAGTCTACCCAAAATTATTGTCATTTATTATGCATGTATAACTATTTTAAGTAACATGAAATCACATATTTTGAATTACTACATTAAACATCTCAGCCACTTTCTTAGCATAGCTATTGTAAATACCAATAACATTTCTAATAAAGTATACTACCTGTTGCTTAGTATATATCCCCCAGTTAAATTTAAACCTAACAAAAGCCATATCAAACCATACCCTTGACTCTTTTGTCGTTATCTGTGTTGTCATCATGTCTCTTAGAAGAGTTAAAGTTGAGTTTTAGAGTTGAGTTCTAGAACTAAGAGCTTATTTAGGGGACTCTTCTAGTGTTACATTCCTTCAGTCCTGATAAGCTTTTCTTCAGCCTCTTGAACTGTCTGTAAATTCCCATTGGCCCTGTTCTGTGACTTTTGCAGATTAGATAAGGAAGGTCTTCACTTGCTATGAGGACTCTTTTTCCCTACATAGTTAAGGTTTTGTTTTGTTTTTTCTAATTCTCAATATTAACTGGCCATTTTGGTTGTGCTTCAAGTTGTTATTTATCAAATCTTCATCTCAATTGCATTTTATATCTCTGCCTATAAAATTATTGCTTATGACACAAGTTACAGCTAAAATTATTTCTACCAACATAAAAGTGTGCAATCAACAGCACATTTTAGTTATATTTATGGAAAGGTGTAGGTGGGGAGTCCTCTTGGAAATTTATACCCTATTGCATTGTCAAAGGAGCTCAGCTCTGTTATTTTATTTGAAAAATTAAAATATAATGAATAATCTTCCTAACATAAAACATTGTTTTCTAAGGTTTAAGCTGATCTTATCTTTAAAGACTCTGAAAATTTAATTTTAATTAAATTTAATCTAAATTTAATTGAAATTTAACTTTCAATTAAGTTTAAATTAAAATATTTTATTTCAGTAACTATCAGCTATCTAAACATTAGAATCCCTTCCATCAAATAGCCATCACATGCATCTTCTATAAAAAACATTCTGTTTAATCCTAACAATCTTTCACAGACTTAAATTTAATTTCTGGAATCTAGAACCTTGAATATCTTTTCCATCATCCACTATAACTCTAGACCTTGAGAAACAGCTTTTTCTTTATTTTGGTTTTCACAATTTAGTTTAGAGAAAACTTTAGGAGGCCTTCAGATGTCTTTAAGTATTATAAACTTGTAACTCCACATATTCACTTAATTCACACATAGACATAGAGAATCATTTTATTGGGTTTATTATGTGCTCCATTTCCACTCTCCCCTAGAATGGTAATACACTAGAGTAAAGTAAAAACAATAAGAGGCAAAAATAATAAAAGAGGGAACAAAAGCATCTGCCCTGAATAAGACAGCCATAATTAGGTGCATTAATTCATGTATTATATTAAGTAGTTCCTTAATTAAGTTCTAGAATGCTTACTTCCTTTTTAAAGAAAATCATCTAAATCTAAGTGACAAGAACATTAGTCAGAAGCAAATGTGAAATACTTTCTATTGGCAGGGATTCAAGAAATGAAAGCCAATGTTTCTTAACCTTGATTGTAATGAAAAAGATAAATAATCCCTCACACAAAAAATTTTAACAGAAGGAGTAGCATATTGTATGTGCTCAATCCTTATGGCATAAGCTACAATTATTTGTTAAAATTATAAACTTTGAAAATACAGCATTTACATACCAAGATACTATTGATGAGTTCTTTATAATATGTTTATGGCAGACTCCTCAATATAAGATAGCCTACTTTGCACACAGCGTGAGAACATGCTCCTGAGAGTAAGTAGGGATAAATAATGACTAGAAATATTAAGTAAAATTTAACAATTTAATTTTTTAAATTTGATTATACCACTATTACATATGGGAAATACTGAGAAGAAAAAATAGACCATGGTTTCACATTCCATGGATGACCACTGTTAACATTTTGGTATAATCCTACAGATTTTTATTTTATCATACTTTATATGAAATTCTCAGTCCTTCATTTTTAAAAGACAATAAAGCACATTTAATCTTTGGTATTTATGATGTTTAGGTAATTATATTGAAGTATGATTATATATAACTTACTTAACTATTTTCCAAGGGTTAGATACATAAAAAGCTTCCTTTTTTTTTTTTTTTAACATTTTATTTATTATTTCCAGAGAGAAGGGAAGGGAGAGATGCAGAGAGGGAGAGAGACATCAATATGTGGTTGCCTTTCACCTGCCTCCAGCTACAGAGCTGGCTGGAGACCTGGTCTGCAACCTGGTTATGTGCCCTGGCTGGGAATCAAATGAGCAACCTTTGAGAAAAGCGTCCTTTTTAAAATTATAAAATCACCTCTGAAAATATAAACTGGACATAAAGATTTTTTTCTACATCTGGACAATTTTATTAGGTTTGTGTTTAAGGACTGAGGTTAATAGTTAAAATCTCTAAGTTAGGTGCTGCCAAATTGTTTTCCCAAGTAGTTATACTATTTTACCTTCCCACAGTGATGCAAAATTTATCATACCAAAATGAACTATTGTTATTTTTTACTTTTGGTAATTTACAAGCAATAAAATATATATGGTTGCTTTAAGTTAGCATATGTTTTATTTTTGGTAAATGTTCTCACATTCTATCATTTTCTCTTTGAAATTAATAATAGTTTTTGCTTTTTTTTAAACATACATGTTTCTCAAATTTTTCTTACCATTTTCTTGATTGATTTAAATTGAGGCTAGTTTCCTCTAGAGATTTCATAATCACTCAAATAATGTACATTGCAAACATGATTTTATTACACTTCTTTATCTAAAATTATTTTTTGGTATGTATTCTTTAAATAATAATTTATTGGATAACAGTCTTGCACATATATATGAAATAATGTTATCATATACCCCATTAAATTTTTACATAATGTGGTTTGTTTCAAAATTGTCCATTTAGTTTCTATTATTTTATGCCAGTATTATCAAACATATCTTGAATCCTTGTCTATACCTTACTACTAAAATATTCTCTACTTTTTCTCTGAAAGTCTCCCATGTAGATTTCTGCCTGCTGGTAATTTCAGGATATTCCATGTTACTAGAAACCTGTGCTATATCCAGGCTCTGGCTATTCATAGACTTGTCCATTTGCCACCAGAGCTCCTATTTTAGCGCCTATGAAAAAAATATATTAGGAATAGGTATTTTACCTACTACAACTACTGCGCAAATGAAATGAAAATAGGTTTAATTTTTCTTACATGAAAGATTGGAAAAAGCAAAGGTGGAATTTTAAACTCTCCATTAATTACCTGAGACAGTTTAATAATAATAATGAAATGTGACTGTACAAAAATCGCATATTGATTGCTGAAAAGGATTTTATTCCTGTAAATATGAAGTAGAATATCAGCTTATCAATTGAGATACCACTCAGGAGTAATGAGGCTAATTGTCACAGCTGGTTTCCTTTTCAACTGACTCTGCAGTAATCAAAGGGAACAGGCAGGAGGACCTGTGACACTAGAATACTAAATACAATTTCAAAGAAACAACATTTGACTGGTAGGTATTTTTAAAGTCAACATAACATTACCTTTTAACCCAAGGGAAATCAACCCTCTTGGTATGAAAATTTCTTTGGATTTAGTGCTCAGCTTAAATTTGGAGGTAAATGGCTTTTGAAAAATATTCTGGATGGAGCTTGGTAGAGTTCCAATCAATAGAAAAAAAGGGAAGGGAGAGACAGCAAGAGAAATGGAATAAAAGGAGAAGGAGAGGGAGGGAAGGAGGGGAGAAATGGAAGATGGTAGAGAAGGAGGAGAAGGAGGAAAAAAAGGAGAAAAAGGGACACTCAAAATGTCTTTGACTTTGCTGAATTTATCTACTCTTCCTTCCAAAGCCTGCAGTGATTGCTATCCTCTTAACACAGGTCAACTTGTATCCTAATTTCAAAGGCACAATGACAATGACACTCACAATTCAGTTATTATGTCTCATGAATTTCTATTTTAGTAGAGTTTGTATATGATTGGTCAAATTTCTTGAATATTAGATCCCATATGTTACAGTATCTATTGAATTCTTGCTGGCTTACATTTGCATCATATTTTATCTGTTTTTCTACATTGCGGTCATGTTCCAAATTCAGAATCTGTGATATAATGTAATAATTCCTGTTTTTTTTATAAAAGATAAAATGCATTTATTTTCTCATAATATTTAAAAATATTAGACAGCTTAAGTCCTGAAGAAGACAGGATTTATTTGAATCATTCTATTTTTCTGGAAAATGTAAAAATTAAGCCTATTCTGAAATGACTAGAGAGTTATTTAGATCACCGTGAGTCAGTGCAGGAAAGTTACAGTCCTGAGAGAGACAGAGAGAGACAGAGAGAGAGACAGAGAGACAGAGAGACAGAGAGAGAGAGAGAGAGAGAGAGAGAGAGAGAGAGAGAGAGATGGGTAACAAGGGTAGAGGCTACAGTTTAACACTGTTATATGTAGTTTTAGAAAGCAGAAGTCACATGAATAATAACAAAAAAGATAAAAAAACTATTAAATCAAAGTTGGAACAATAAAGGAAACACTTGCTTAAGAAGTTCCAGTGTATCTATACAAGTACCCAAAGACATTTTAAAGATGTATGGTTTTATTGCCAAGTTTCACTCTGAAGCCTTAAGTTAAAATGTCCATAACTGACTTGCTGCTATTTAGAAATCCACTAGTGGACAATTTACTAACAAAGAAGATATATACAGATTAAACTGAGAGGCAGGAAACACTGAAAAACAGTAAAATACCAGCTGGCAGATGAGGTAGAGGGGAAGAGAAGGGAAACAGAGGTGATGGAGATAGATGAAGGGACCAAGATGGAAAATGGTATTAATACAAGTATGTCAAGGGCACAAATCATGTAATTTATGAGCAGGTTCTGCAAGTTAGGTATGGAAGGTATTAAAATTATTAAAATGTAATAAAGATTATATTGCTGCATAATTGAAGGTGAAAAGAGAAGCTAGTACATATTAGAAAATATATGAAATGTAGAGAAAAACAGAATAAAGGGAAACTGGATAAAAAAAGGATATCGATTGGTGCATAAGCTTTATATTTCCTCACAAGAAGAGTCTCATCTAAAACAGGATAAATAAAACCTGATGCATGGAAATTGTACTCTATGTAACAACATTTAGATAGATAGTCACATCCCATTTAGATAGGCCTGAATATTTTCCATTACTTAGAAAGAAACTGAGATCAAATCAGTTTTAAACCTATGGAGGAACAGTCTGTTCTGCTTAAATCTTTCCTAACTTTTTAGACCACATGCTCCTCTCATAGTGAAAATCAATTGGTGAATTTCAACATTTCAGGGCAATACTAAAAATACCATTATTCATGTCCAGAGGAAGTCAATCATTTAAGATATATTTACTGAGTTATTACTATGAGCCTGATGTGGGCTAGGCAGTGAAAACTAAGTTATAAAAAATAACATTGGGGAAAGAAGAGACACCTTTATTCTTGTGCATCTATGGTATAATGAGAGGGAAGAAAAAAATGTCCACACAGTAGTGTACTTTATATGAGTTGTAATAAAATTTATAAAGGAATAATACAACATGCTATGCAGGTATATAGTAAGAAAGTGTGGAATAGTGCTGGTCTAGGCATCTGGTAGCAAGGCTGATCTGAAAGACAGCTTGATCCAAGATCTGAGGGAGAAGTTGGAATTTAGAAGGAGTGGGGAAGATAGGGTAGGATGATGGTGGCTAAGAGAGTGAAACCAAAGGTCAGTGTAGGACTCAGAGGTAACAGACCTGTCTTGGAAGATAAAGATGAAGCAAATAGATTGAAACCTGATAAGAGTGAATGGATGTTCAATGTAAGAGGAGAATGGAGGAAGGGGGTAGGTCATGAAGGCTTTCAAAGACCATGCTTCAACAATTGGGTGATAGCATGCATGCAAATTATAATGAAAATTTTAAATAGTGTTCATAAAGTCACTAGCAAAATTCTAGGGAAGGACAATGCTGAAGATACGATTTTTTGATGAGTCATGGAAGACTTCATAGGGGAGGTCACATATGTGTGGGGGCCTAGACAGAGAAATGTTGTTTTAATTGGAGAACTGAGATAATACAAATAGGTGGAAAGAGATAATTGATAATATAACTTGGATTGTAAACAGTCTACTTGAACGGATGTAGTTGGGGATAAGGCTGAAACTGGACACTGGAGCTAGATCCTGAAGCATTGTGAGTGCTGGACAATGCTGGTCACATGAAAATTTTCTGATTTTAGTTTTTCTTCTTTTGTAAGCATGGAGGAAATATATCATACCACTTAGAGCATGAGCTTTAGGCTTCAGTCCCAGCTCTCACCAGCTGTGCATGGTTGGGCAATTTACTTAACATTTATTTGCCTACTTTTCTCATTTCTCAAGTTCTTGCTCAGGTCATCTTGCCACCTCTTTTGTGTGGTTACATTTGATCATGTGGGAAGTACTATATTGTCATTGAAAAAGTATTTGCAGAAGTAATTTGAGGATTAGGATGATGTTACCTTATGATAACATTTTACTCTGTAAAATTATTCTCATTTACTTCTGCCTGTCACCTGTGGATTTTAGAATCTATATTTAACTTAATCACAAGGTTTAAGATGTTCTTGGCTATTCATACTATTTGAAACTGGACTTCATTATGTATGAAGGCTGATTTTATTCCATTCTATTTTACTCTTAGAATGAAGCCTTTTGAGGTCCAGGAGGGTTTACCGAGGTCCATTTTACATAGATCAGGGAATTATCAAGATCAGATCCTTGATCTCACAGTGGGGAATAGATTATGGATATGGATTATTACATTGCTGTTGGGCAGAAATAGATTTCTTTTATTCAAGAAATAATTCTTTGTTGCTGAGAATGTCCCTAAACAGAATTCATTATAAAGCATATGAAATCGCACAATTCAAACCATACCTCTTCTACCTACTAATAGAACAAATGTTCTAGGTTACCAATACAAAATTATCCTTAACATTTATTCTGCTAATTCATGGGAGAACTATTTCACTTAAAGAAGTAAGCAAGCACATTTGCCTTTAGCCTGTAAGACTGATTATGATTATTAGTGAAACTCATGGGCACTTTGTTTGAATTTCATAAGGTCATTCAGGCTTGGATAAAAGCACAGTGGTACCTAACAAATATTTATCTTTTACTTTGTGCAATATGCTAAGGATAAAATGCAGAAGTCTATTTAAGAGATTTTTATTACTTAAAATACTAGTAAAGATGTTAATTTTTCTTTTAGAATAAGGCTTTGCTAGAATCTGGTGAATATTATGCTAAATGAAATAAGCTAGTCAGAAGAAAACTAAATACCATATGATTTCAAGCATATGTGGAGTCTAATATGTGAACAATCTGAACTAATAAGGAAAATGGGGACAGGCACATAGATAGAAATCAGGATGACAGCTGTGAGGTAACTAATGGAGAGGCGAGCAAAAAGGAAAAGGGACTCATGGACATGGACAACAGTGTGGTGATTCTGAGGGGAGGGTATGTAAGAGGACTAAATGGTAATGGAAAAAATGCAATAAAGATTAAATCAGAGTAACTAGCTAAATAAATAAAATGAACAAATATGTAATTGTGTTAGAGAACACAATCTCATTAACTCATCAGTTTTTACTTCCTGTTATGAACATTAACAATAGCATTAACAAAAACATATATAAAGTAGAATTAAATTTTGATACTAAATTGTATCTCCAAGTAATGTAACTGAAAGCATTCTGCCTGGGATTCAATATCCCTAAATTTTTGCCTTATATGCATTAACAACTTGCTGTGTGACTGCAGAAAATGATCAGATCCCATTCCGTAAATGTAAACTAAAGAATGTAATTGATGCCTAAAATGTATTAAGAATTTAAAAGTCAATGATAAAAATATTATAACTCATTAATACTTATCAACACCTCGAGCCTACCTAATTACAGTGTATTCTTTTCTTGTTTTTTCTTTTAAGATTTTTATTTATTATTTACCAAGAGAGGGGAAGGGACAGAGACAGAGAGGGAGAGAAGCATCAATGTATAGTTGCCTTTCACCAGCCTCCAGCTAAGGACCTGGCTAGAGACCTGGCTTGCAACCTAGTTATGTGCCCTACCTATACAGTGCATTCTTTATGGTAGGTCCCCAAATGAATTCTATTTCTTAGAAAGATTATGATTTTTTTAATGATTTTTGTGTATATATATATATATATATGTGTGTGTGTGTGTGTGTGTGTATATATATATGTAAATGAACCATATAATGTCTAGTACACTACTAAATGCAAACTATCTGAATTGGACAGATTGACACTTTCCTTCTTTATAATGAGAGAATCTTCGATGTGTTAAAAATGTTGTTTGATAGAATTTTGTATGAATTTAATTATTTCATTTTTTAAAGAGTTGACATCCAAATAAACATTTTCAGTGAATTGGATTATTTTTCTGACTCAACAGAAACAACTCAATCACATTTTGTTTGGGAATTTGTTAAAAAAATGAGTTGTTGCAAGTGTTAGTAGTAGTACAACTGTTAATTTTCTCTAATCATTATTGAAAGATACTTTTTCCTCTTGAAAAAAATAATGAATTTGATCTTATCTAAAAAATGTACAGTATTTCATATTTACTAAACTAGAGGAGATGTTTTTATATATGAATGTATATATATATCTATACATCTATGAGAGTAGATGCATATTTCTGCTTAATGGATGAAATAAAAATTGAACAGCTCTTTAAATATATGACACAAATATAAAGAAAATGTAGTATGTGGAAGAATAAAACCTCAGGACTGATATATTTACAGCATTCAGACACATGAAGTTTTTCTGTTATTCTCTAAAATTTGTGGAAGATGAAGAAAAGTTTGAATAAAAAATAACACATTTTATTATATTGAATAAATTCCAAAGATTATTTTTGCATATGTAAAAAGGTCTTAATTAAGTTATTTTAAAATAATAGATTAAAATTTTAGTTCACTAAATTGATGAAGAAATGAGGCTAAGTTGGCACAAAATATGGAGCAGTAGAGGAAATATAAGAAAATGTTTGTGTCTGTGTGTGAAAAACTGATAGATTTAAAAAAATAGAACTTTGATAGCTATGATCAAATAATTTTCTTTTCAAAAGAATATTAAATTAATCTTATAAGTACACATGAAATGAAACATCTATTTTATTATTATTTAATTCAGAATATTAGCAATGATGGCTTAATAGTAATTACTAATGATTCAGGATATCACATTTACAGTGAAAATCTTGCCTTTAAAAGATTATAAGTGAACCTTATAATTTTCATCTTACATGGGAACCATTATCTGGAAAAATTAGCCTTATTTTTTTTAATAGTTATGATTAAAAAAGAAAGAAATAGAAACAAAAATATGTGTGGTAGCAAGATAAACATTAGGTGAAATAGCAAAATTAGCATCAATGCTATGTTATAATTAAGTTCACTATAGAAGATTTTACATAAAAAATAAGTGCATCTTATATCCTCCAATGTAAACAATTTAAATATGAGGTTTGATGAATCATCTCTATGTAACATCTCTGATTCTAAAATAAAATTTTAAGAGTTTTATTATTTCAATTATTTATTTTCATTTAAATGTTTTCCTAAACTCAATATTTTATTTTCTGCTTAAAATATTAATTTTTCCATATCAAGTCAACTTTATGATATATTTTCCCACAATATAGAAACATCTATATCAAGTAATAAATGCAGAATGATTCAGAAACCAATCTTTTCATTTCATTTGATTTCAATGACACCATAAAATTAGGTGGACAAAATACACCCGTAGCTTCAAAAATGTGATTTTGCTAGAACTAGTTTAACTAGTACTAAATTTAGTACTAAAATGTACTAAATGTACTAAATTTAGTACTAAATTTAGTTACAAATTGGGAGTCATATTTTAATATATTATGAAGTTGGCATACCACTTTTTTTAAGACACAAGTAATTTTGTTGAGTGTTTTAAAAATGTCTCTTTCATGTGGTGTGTTTCTGTGTGTGTGTGTATGTGTGTGTGTGTGTGTGTGTGTGTGTGTGTGTTTGTGTGTGTGTGTTTGAAAAGGGGGTTAATTTAGTCCCAAAAGAAATATGTGCTAGAAGAAATTTCTGAAATATCCATTCCATTTCTTTCTACCAAACTCACCAAATATTTTGTGAAAGGAAAGTAACATTATATGTAATATATTGTATCTATTGCATCTACTCACAAGAGTATAGAATGATGTAACATATATGTAGCATGTGTATATATGTGGAATATGGGAAGAAACGTGAATAAATTAACAGATGTAGTGCAACACATAACAAAACAAGCCTAAGTACAAAAATAATGCAAATTTAGTCACCTCCTGATTTTTCATTGACTTCATATTTATACTTGAAACTCCTGGGTTTTCTCACTTTTTCACTTCTTACACAATTTAAGATGTATCAAGTCATTGTCCAGACTATATCAATTCACATGTAAGAAACTTGCAAATCAGGGGTAAGTAATGCATTAGTTTGTATAAGATGGCAATTTCTGTACATCTGTATTAATCAAAAAAACTATTATTCTTGAATGAAAGAGATCCTGTCTTATTCTTAATCTAAATGTTTATTGAACTAAATTAAACTTTCATACAGTTCAAGATATATGAACCATTTCTTCTAACTTTGTATTTTAGAAAATTAAACTTGTAAGGATACTTCAGTGATCATTCATGTAACTATCATCTATATATTTATTTCTCTATTTCTTGTCAACACTTACTATTGTTGCTGTCTCTTTTTTTCTCTCTTTCCCTATTTTCTTCTCTCACCATAAATATGTGTGTGTGTGTGTGTGTGTGTGTACATTGCTATCCCTGAAGGTATAGAGTACAACAATTAATAGGGAAGCATGTATTATCATTGAATATTCTCCAAAGTAAATAAATATAATGAACAAAATCAGCAAGCTCAACATGGAGGCAACATGTTTAATATAACCCAAATTCTAATTTTGCCAATTCTCAATAATATCCTACAGCTGTTACTTTTTATGACCCAGGAACTAAGTTAGAATCTTTTATTATGGTTGTTATGAATTTACTTTTCCTTTAATCTCCCCAAGAATGTTTTGCCTTTCATAATGTGGAAGCCTTACAAAAGTATGCAATTGAGTTTTCAAAATCAGCTTTTCCCACAGAAGCATTTTGTTCATTTGTCTGTTTCATATAAGTAGGAATGTGTGTGAAAATTTAACATATAAATTAGAGTAATAAAAGCTAGTTCTTTTTTATTTGTGCCCAATTCAGTGGACTAACCACATTAAAATAATAGCAGTGGGTTTTTTCCCTAAGAAACCTCATTTGTATGGTATAATACAGATTACTTAAATGTAAAAATGGAATATGTGCAGTGATAGTTAAAGAGAAAGCATAAACTCTTATCACATATTCTCTCTACCATTAACTTTTTCACAAAAATTAAACCAGTTTCTTTCATTAAAGAACAAATAAAGGGTTTGTTTTGAAGCATTTTGGCTAATATATAGAAATACTGAAAACTGATTCATGTGATATATGATTTTCTTAAATGCAACTAAATATAATTATTGGATTTCTGCACTGTGCTTTAATATATAAAAATTGATGTGCATTTATCTACCCTGTAATTTCATGGTGTTACAATGTTATTATTCAATAATGACTTAGCAATTACTCTATAATTACCCTATCACTGAATAGTAATTATTACATAATTAGAAGATCAATTTCCAAAGATTGGAAAAATACAGCAATTTGGGCCATGTAAACAGTGCTTGTAAATGTAAATGTATTTATAAAATCCTTGCTTGAATATAAAATAAAACCAATAAATACAATTTAGAATCCTATAACTAGGTTGCAAGGCAAGTTGAAGATTAGGTTTAGGAGAAATAAATAGTAGTATAGTAATGCTTGTATTAATGAAGCAATTATTTACTTGTCATTAAAATCTTACTAGTAAAACATAGTTGTTATTTATAGGTAATATACTGCTTAAAATAATTGACTTTAAGATTTAATGTGGTATTTTTAATTAGCAAGAAAACAATAAAATACAGCTGAGGAGGACTTCCTCCATATGTCATTATATAAAAATATTATTCACAAGCATTAAATATAACAATTTGAAAAAACCTAAATAAATATACAACAAGTAAAATAATTTGGGTTTCAGGTTTGGTTGTTTTACTTGTTTCATGTACTGTGCAAATATTTATTCCTTGATATGATTTCTCTTTATATCAGATTTCTAAAGGAAATAGTTTTTTCATTTAGTCAAGATACTACTGATTCTTATTATTGATTATTAGTTTTTTGTAATATTATACTTTTGTTTTACCTTTTCTCACTAGAAATGTCCTCCCCCTGGAAAAAGTAAGGCAACTTTTGTACCTGCCTCAGATAAAGAAACACTGATACTATTTATACTAGGACTTAAATATTTTCTTCTTTTCACCTTGAAATTCACTGGTGGTGTGAAATTGAAAGTTCATTAATAAAGTTGTAGTGCAGGCAACAGGTACAAATGAAGCACCAAAGGGAACTTCCTAACTCCATTAGACATGTTTAACTGAATGGCACCTGTGTGCAGACCATGAACAAGAATATAGTCCTTACAAACAAGACTTTCACCATCATTATTCACTCTCTGGAACATCCCAGTCCTCCCTACAGGAAACATATTTCTTTAAAAGTCAGGTTAAGTTCATGTATTTTGTTTATTATCTTATATTCAACTAAGGGAGATTGTTTTAAAAATATTCCCTCCATTAAACCATTTAACACTTATTCCAACTATTTTTGAAAGACAGCCTTGGAGTGAACTAACACCAAATCCTGCAGAGGCAAATGGTTCTCCCAGAAACTTGCTTCCTATTCACCTGTTTACTTTTAATTCATGTATTTGTATTGTAGTTTCTTGAAATATACTACAGATATTATCACGTAAATATACATCATACATAGGCATACTGCCTCCTAATGAGATGAAATTAGAAAAAGATTAAAACCAAGTAAGAATGACATAAATAGGTAAAACATTTGTAGGATACTAAGAATGAAAAGATGACGTTGCTGGCAGTGGCATGTCTTATTTGGGACCTCGGAGACCAGAAATGCTTGTCCCCCATCCAGCAGTACTGATATTGTTGTATCTGAGAAATATGCCAATTTAATCGGCACAAAGAATCTGATTCATAAGACCTACATTGTTGGAAAATGATCATAGTGAAAGTGGGTGGGGGAAGGGGAGACATTGAAGTGTGACATCACCTTGGGATACCTCTTCCCTTTCTAGGGCCTCACACAGTTCCCCTCAGAGCCTCTCAATAGTTCCATGGGGGCAACAGAAGAGGATAGCTAGTTCTGTTCTATAGTTGGAAGATGTCAAGTTTATGATGCTGACTTTCTCAAATTAACCTACAGATTCAATGCAAGAAAATTTGTTAGTCCCAAAAACCACACCCATAATGAAAGAGTTTATGTCTTTCTCTATTGATGTCGGTCACTCAATCACATTGTAATTGCATTATGGCTACCACAGTCAACATGGGTCATTTAATGTATGCATCCTTGTATCACTATTATTTTTTTTAAATAGAAGTTTCATATCTCTTAATAAATAAGAAGCAATGTTATAGGTGTTCACTCTCATGTTTTTAGTATTTTTAAATTAAATTTATTGGGGTTACATCAGTTAGTAAAATTTTATACGTTTATAGTATAAAGGATATTTACATCATTTTACCCCTAGTGTCTGGCAACATGATCTTTATAATGGTTTGGCACTAAATAATTCTTAATAGTGATGACAGCCAAGGCAGAAACATAAATCTAAAGAAATGGTTTGTGGAAGCTACAAACCATAAAAAAATAAGGACCAAGGTGAAACTTTCTCTGTGAACTGGAGAACTGGAAAAAATATTTTAAAAATAGTTTCAGACTTAATTTTTTAAATATTTGTTTTTATTATTTTTTAAAAGATTTTATTTATTACTTTTAGAGATAGGGGAAAGGAGAAAGGCATAGAGAGAAAAAGACAGAGAGGGAGAGTGACATCAGTGTATGGTTGCCTTTCACCTTCCTCCAGCCATGGACCTGATTGGACACCTGGCTTACAACCTCATTATTTGCCCTGGCTAGGGAATTGAACCAGCAGCCTTGAGGTTCGCAGACCATCGCCTTATCTACTGCATCACAAGCCAGGGCTTGGTTTCAGACTTTAGAAAGCAGACAACACAGTCATGAGGACATTAAGAGAAACAAAGGGAACAACCCAGTAAACCCTATAGTCTCTCTTGATGTCTGTATGAAGGCAACTTGAAGACTGCGGACCCAAGAGATGAAATCCAATTAGAGCTTGGTAGCCTTTGAGAGTTAAAAAGATTAAGGTTGGAATTCAATTTTTCAGCTTTATTAAGATATAATAGACAAATCTAACGTATACAATGGGATGATTTGATATAAGTGTATGTTGTAAAATGATTCCCACAATTGAGCTAATTAACATATCCATTGCTTCACTTAGTTACTTTTTGGAAATGGGGCAAGAATGCTTAAAATTTGCTATCTTAACAAATGTCAA
This sequence comes from Noctilio leporinus, assembly GCA_004026585.1. Classification (NCBI taxonomy): domain Eukaryota; kingdom Metazoa; phylum Chordata; class Mammalia; order Chiroptera; family Noctilionidae; genus Noctilio; species Noctilio leporinus. The sequence goes on from PVIW01001858.1 coordinate 25,107, forward strand.
GTATGAATAATATCGTAGTATTATTAACTATAGCTACCATTACTCTTTGGTACTTATAACTTAATTTTTGTATATCCTTTGATAATATCTTCTCATTTATCCCACCCCTCAGTTACCAACCATTCTACTGCATTTCTGTAAGTTCAATATTGTTTTCTTGTAGATTCCACACATAAGAGATACCATGCAGGATCTCTGTCTGACATATTTCACTTAGCAAAATGCCCTCCAAGTTCATCTGTGTTGTCACAAATGGCAAGATTTCCAGTTTCATATAGATGAATAATATTGTGTTCCTGTCCATATCTGTATCTATATTTAATTTGTCTATAACACATTTTCTTTAGCCATTATTTCTTCAATGGATACTTTGTTGTTTCCATATTTTTGCTGTTACGAATGATGCTGCAATAAACATGTCAATTCAGGTAGCTTTTTAAGACATTGATTTTGTTTCTTTCAGATATATACCCAGAATCTGGATTGCTGAATCATATGGCCAGTCTTTCGCAGTAATTGTTTTTTGATACAACGCCAAAGCACAGGCAATAAAAACTGAAATAAGTAAGTGGGACTTCATCAGAGTAAAAAGCCTGTGCATGGCAAAGGAAACAATCAATAAAATGAAAAGGCAACTTATAAAATGGGATAAAATATTTGCAATGCATATATCTGAAAAAGAGTTAGTATCTAAACTATATAAAGAACTCATAAGACTTGACAGCAATAATAAAATGATGCCATTTAAAATATTAGCAAAGGACCTGAATAGAGATTTTTCCAAGGAAAATATACAAATGGATAATAAAATAAATAAAAAGATGTTCAACATCACTGATCATGGAAATGCAAATCAAAACAACTAGATAGCACATCCCAATCATATTTAATCAGCTATTATCAAAAAGATACATAAGATAGCAAGTGCTGGTGATTTTGTGGAGAAAAGGAACCTTTGTGCACTGTTGGTGGGAATATAAATAGGTGCAAGTCCTGAAAAACATATGGCATGGTGGTTTGCCATATGTTTCATTAAATCCACTTTTAGGTATATTCCCCAAATCATTGAAAGTGGGGACTCAGACACATACTTGTACATGAAGTTGATAGGAAACAATGTTCATAAAAACTTTTTTAATATTCATAGTACCCAAAAAGGTAGAAACAACCCAAATGTCTGTGAATGGATGAATTAGTAAGCAAAATGTGGTATATACAAACAATGGTTATACTATTCTGCATTAAAAAAAAAATGGCATTTGAATACATGCTTTAACATTAATGAACCTAAAAACATTATGTTAATAGAAGTAAGTCAGAAATGAAAGTAAAAATATAAATAATTCCACTTCTATGAGTTATCTACGTTATTCATTGACATGGAAAATATCCAATAGACGTTACTAGGGCTTGAGGGAACCCCTAGTTACTTGGGTGAGGGAATAGGAAGTAATTACTTAAAAGTAGAAAGCTTCTGTGTGGGATAAAGAAATGAATAGTAATAATTATACAACACTGTGAACATACTTAATGTCAAAGAATTATATACTTAAAATAGTTAAAATGCTAAATTTTATGGTATATATCTTAGTATAATAAAGAAATTATCTCAAAAGGGATCACAAACCAAACTATGAAACCTGAAACTGGAATTTCTATACTCAACAATGGAAGAAAATCATACATACATATCTACATGCATACACAGATGCATAAATAAATTCTAAATCTGTCCCAAATTCCTCCAAAATTATATTGATATGCAAAGGATAGAGTCATTATCCTAAAACCTGTACTTTAATGAAAAACTGGCTTCAGTAATGGGATAAAGAGTAGTGATGTATTGTTTTACAAAAGGCTATTTATGAGAGGACACCATGAAAAAGAAATGTTCAAGGAAATATGTAAATTAACTTAAGGAATTAGCCAGGAAAATATATGGAACAAAGTGTTTGAGGCTGGTGGGGGGGAGGAGAAGCACAAAAGCTCTGAGATCCTAATGCAAACAAGAAGGTTTCAGGGGGATTCCCAAATAATTGGGTATAGTTTGTATCAAGAGAAATGGTAAGAAATGAGATAAAAAGTCAATCAAGAGTGTTCTTGAGTTAATCAGACATCATATACAAGAATGAACTCAAAATGAATAAAAGTCTTAAATATTGTCATGAAACCATAAAAATTGTAGAGAAAATCACAGGCAGTAAAGTCTCAGACAGCTCTTTTAGCACTATTTTTGCCTAAATGTCCTGTAGGTAAAGGGAAATTTTAAAAAATAAACAAATAGGATTTCATCAAACTAAAAAGCTTCTGTACAACAAAAGAAGCCATCAACAAAATAGAATGGTAACAAACTGTATGGGAGGACATATTCACCAATGACATGTGATAAGGGGCTAATTTTCAAAACCTATAGAGAGATCAACACCAAGAAGATAAACAATCCAATTAAAAAATGGGCAAAGGATTCAAATAGACAGTCTCCAAAGAGGCCATACAGATGGCCAATAGACATAATAAAAAATTCTCAATGTCCATAATCATTAGAAAGATGCAAATTAAAACTACAATGAGATATCAATTCACACCTGCTAGGATGGTTATCATCAATAAATCAACAAACAACAAGTGCTGGTGAGGATGTGGAGAAAAGGGAACCCTAGTGCATTGTTGGTGAGAATCCAGACTGGTACAGCCATTGTGGGGAAAAGTATGGAGTTTTCTTGGAAAGATAAAGTGGAACTGACTTATGACTAGTGATTCCATTCTGGGAATATAAGAGGTCTGTCCAGACAAAGTCCAACCATTGTTACTATAACAAGAAAAGTTTGTGCAACATCAATGTACCTGGCAGCTAACAGGAGTGGACTGCAATGAGCATGAGTGAACAATGACAACTTCACTGTACTAGTAAATGGGGACAGTAGATGATGTCAAGTGAGCATGTGCACCATGTAGCCAACACATTAAAAATGACTGAGCTTCTATTCCCAGCCAGGGCACAGAACCAGGTTGCAAGCCTGGTTTCCAGCCACGTCCATAGCTAGATGCAGATGAAAGGCAACCATATTGATGTTTCTCTCCCTCTCTGACTCGCTCCTGTTCTCTCTCTCTAAAAATAAGAAATAAAATATTTAACAAAGAAAAAGAAATGACTGAGCAAGCAAAGCAATGAATCTGCATCAAGTTTTGCATTAAGCTTGATCGTTCCTCTGTGAAAACTATTCAGATGATTCAGATGGCCACAACTCTGAAAAACTGGTGACTGGCAACTTCATCATGACAACCTGACCACTCATACATCACGTCTCTTGCAGAGGTTTTTGGCAAAGCATCAAATTACCCAGGGGACTCAGCTCCTCTACAGCCTAGATTTGGCACACTGTGACTTCCGGTTTTTCCCAAAACTATAATCACCCTTGAAAGGGCAAAGATTCCATACCATTAATGAGGTGCAGGAAAATATGACAGGGCAGCTGATGGCTATTGGAAGAATTGTGTAAGGCCCCCATGTGCCTACTTTGAAGTGGACTGAGGCATCATTGTCCTATGTACAATGTAACTTGTATCTTGTATTTTCTTCAATAATTGTCTCTGTTTTCCATATTACATTGCCAGATGCTTTCTGGACAGATCTTGTATATCTCACTATCTCTTATCTTTAAAATGTGCACTTAGTGTTCTGATGCTACTCAAGTGTTCTTACTCCTAGAGCAAACCATCTTCTAACTTCTAAAACTGACTTACCAGTCAGTCCATTCTTTAAAATCCTTCTGCAGGAGCTTTACTTTGATAAATTCTATTATCTCTCGAAGATTACACTTGTATGTCACTTGTCTGGAACACTCTAGACTCCCAACTACAAGTTAGGTGTGCTTATTAAACATGCTTGCAGCACCCTTAACTTTTTATAGCATTGCCTTTTAATTTCATGTGTAATTTGCTATTAACAATATTGAGTTTCCAAGGAAAGAGTATATGTCAACCTTGATTATATTTTTGCCTCGAGAATTAGCACATTGCTTGGAACAGAGTAAACATTCACTAAATGTTTGTTAATAAATGAATAAATAGATTCAATAAATGAATCAACAGACCCAACCTATATGAACATCTTCATTCTCCCTTTAAAAGCATATTATCCCTATAAAAAGTTACCATTTCTTAATTAAAACCATTTAAATACTCGGTGATTTTTTAAAAATCAAAATGACTACACGTTATTGAAATATAGCCTTGAATTGATGAGATTACTTAAAGAAAAGCATGACTTCCCAATTGTGAATAATTTTTCCCTCTGGTAATTTTTTGGAGATATCTGGAGACATTGTTTTTTTTTTTTATCCCTATTAGGAGCTGTTACTGCATCTTAAAGAGACAGAGCCCAGAGATTCTGCTAAACAGCTTATAATGTACAACATAGGCTTCCTCTACTTCTTCAGTAAACAGTGACCCAATCCAAAATTTTCATAATAGTGGGGATTGAGATATGTCGTATAAAATGCAGCAGTTGGCAACTGGCCAAATACCACATGCTAAACTCTAAGGATGTGAGATTTCTAATTTACATTTGCATAGAATGAAAGAAGTAGAAAGAGTAGCACATTTTGTTTTTAATAAAGATGAAATTAGCACTTAAGCCTCAAAGATAAAAAACAAGGAACTTGCTTCCCGGGATCCATTGACCCTTTGTAATGTAACCTGACATCTTGCTGATACCATACTCAAACTGGTGGTTTACTAGCTATGAGACACAAAAGTTAAAAGCTGGGGATATTCTAAACACAACCTATATTTAAAGAGAGTCATAAAGAACTGTAAGCATTACTTTTTCAGGATTTACTAAAAAACAGTTTCTGGTACACTTAGACCTTAACATAGTTTTGAAGGGGGACTCACATGTTGGAAATTTTTATTTTCAGGTAACAACCAATAAGCTTAGTAATTAATGTATGTAAAAGCTATTGTTTCAGGAACTGAAGGAATGATCCCCTTGACTCCAGTTAATAAGCTTAGTAATAATGTATGTAAAAAGCTATTCTTTCAGAAACTAAAGGAATGACTGACCTTGGCTCCAGGATAAGAAGACCTCTGCCCAGGACACAAAGACCTCCACCAAGGATGAAAATAAAGCATGCTGCAGCTTTGATGTCATTAACTTTTTCCTGAATTCCAAACCCCTTACTGCATCTTTTTTTCTCTTATAAAAAGGACCTATTTCTAATTAAACGTAAGACGGTCTGTTAGTGTGCAAACCCACTGTCTTCTCAGATCACTGATCATCTAGAATAAAGTGCCCATAAAGATTCAATCCCTGTTTCTGCTTATTGGGTCTGGTAGATGAGAGGAGCATGAACACTGGCTTTTCTGGTTTCAGTTTCTTCCCCACCATTTTTGGCAGCCTGTGTATACTACAGAAGATAGGGGAACAGAGAAGGGTGGAGAATTCTGGGGGGTATATATATATATATATATACAGTCAGGTGCTTAATAGAAGGTTGTATGTTTTTCTCCTTTATTTCCATGGGAGATGCTCTAACCCTAAGTCAAGTGAGTAGGCTTCAAGAATCATGAATAGGTACTGAAAGTACTTGCAAAAAGGAGAAAGTGGTATCTTTTTTTTTTTTTAATTTTTATTGAATTTATTGTGGTGACAAAGGTTCATAAACTTATATAGGTATCAGGTGTATAATTCTACAATACATCATCTGTATACTGCATTGTGCGTTCACCACCCCAAGTCAAGTCTTCCATCACCATTTACGCTTAACCCTCTTCTAACTCCCAGACCTGCCCTTCCCTATGGTAATCACCACACTGTTGTCTGTGGCTATGAGTTTGTTTGTTTATTTTCTCCAATTTGAAGATTTGCTTATGCAGGAGACTTGCTGATCTGTCTGCTTGCTTATTTAGCAGAGAAGAATAGATTTAGACAGAGGTGGCAGGGTATAAAGAATGAACGACAGTTAAATAGCCTGCACCTGCATTTCTCTTAAATATGAGGTGACAGAAATGAAGTTTTACATGGGTCCAGTGAAACTGCAGAAAAAAGCCAGAATTACTATATCTTGCTGCTGCCTCAGCCCAGTGGACCCATTTAATGAGTTTCCAGAATAAGACATGTAGTGTGCACTAAGTGATGAGAATCCAAGTAGCAGGTTGCTGAAAAAGTTTGTTAAGCCAGATCTCTCTAGTCAAAGAAGCATGCAGTGGGTTTCAGTGGGTATTTACTCATGTACTCACTGGGAGAACTACCTTCTGAATGCCTACAATACAAAGAACATTGAATGACTCTGTCAAAATTGCTCCTTCTGACCTTAGTCTCTGAGAACCTAGACACAGAAGAAGGATGCAGGAAGTAAACAAGACGACTACTTTTCCAAACAAGGGAATTAGGGAAGAAGTATAATGTTGAGAAAATGTTTTAAAGATTTTATTTGTTATTTTTAGAGAAAGGGGTAGGGAGAGAGGCAGAGAGGGAGATAGACATCAATGTATGGTTGTCTTTCACCTGCCTCCACCTATGGATCTGGCTGGAGACCTGGCTTGCAACCTGGTTATCTGCCCTGGCTGGGGAATCGAACCAGTGACCTTTGGGTTTGCAGGCTGGTGTGCCACCAACCAGGGCCTGGGAAGAAGTATAATTAAATTAGATATGAAATGGAGCATTAACTCAGTTAATTAGGATACTTTAATTATTAAAATTCCACAAGAAGTCATTAAATCTGAAAATGTGATATAGAATTCTGATAGTACAGAGATTTTACTATCAGGATTTGTGGCACAGGTCAATGTAATATAGAACTATTTGAGATTTGCATCACAATAAGTATTCATATTACTCAATAAAGCAATCCCTTAGATAGACATGCTATTTTTATACCACACCTTCTTTCTGCAGAATTCAATAGATTTTCTCATTTATCAAAGAATTTTTATTCATAGAGAGAGTGAGGTTGAAGTTTATTTTCCCCAAGAGAGTAATCTGAAACTGGGGGAAGTTAAGTGATCCAATTAAAATTACATACTAAATCATACATGGTCCCAAGCACTTTACTCATTTAAATCCACACATTTAATCTTACACTGTAAATAGGTCAGTGTCTGTGTAGATGTTGTAACAGTTTCATTTTTATATAGGAATTATCAAATACTTGTAGTGCAAATAATCCTATTATCTTAATTTTCCTGTTCTTATACATATGAAGTCTAACAAACATGTTAGAAATTGGTTACATGTTTAAATTTTTATTTATTTATTTATTTTTATTAATTAATTTTTTATTTCATTATTTCTAGAAAGAGGGGAAGGGAGAGAGGCAGAGAAGGAGAGAGACATCAATGTATGGTTGCCTTTCACCTGACTCCAGCCACAGATCTGACTGGAGACCTGGTTTGCAACCTTGTTATGTGCCCTGGCTGGGGAATCGAACCTGTGACCTTTGGGTTCCCAGGCCAGCACCTTACCCACTGTGCTACCAGCCAGGGCTCATGCTTAAATTTGTTGAGTAAGATAATATGATTCCTTATACTATCTTATTAAAAACATCGCAACATAAGCAACTATTTGTAGGTGTGTGAGGACTATTCATGTAAGCAAAAATTGAGAGAAGTTAGGTAGGAGGGAAACACAAAAGATGAACATGACACTTAAATCCTCTTTTTCTTCTAATATATCTGCTAATTTAAAATGATGGCTAAGGGACTAAAAAGGTGAGCAGAGTTTCTAATGGTTGTATTAGACTTAAATTGAACATCACAACTGCTAAAGTAGAAAGGCCTTGTGAACAATCCAGGCCAAGACTTGAAGAACATGAAGTTTATCCCTTCTTGAAGAAGATAACATGATCTAGAACTTCTAATGATCTTTAAAAATTGTATTAAATATTTCTAGTATTTAATAAAAATTAGCCTTACAGTTGAAGTTATTGAAAGGGAATATTAAAATAATTGTGACTTAGTATTTAATGAGTTAGAATGAGATGGAAAACTTCAGCAGAGAATAAGAATATGAAGAAAAACAAAATTATGTACCTGGAGTACCAATACCTAAAGCTAAGAACAAATTAAATGAATGTAATAATAGAGTAGGTACAGTTGAAGAGAGAATTAATGTAATGGAAGACAGTTTATAAGAAAATATCCAAAGTCTTGTTTTATTTTATTCACCACTATAAATACAGCAACTTGTACAATAATTAATATAGTAAATATATTACTATTTCTACTAATAGTCCTTAGTACTACTATTTTCCATTACCACCACTATTCTTACCATCAAAAATATCAGTTAGCACTTATTAAACACTCACTGCATGTTGAGCATGATTGTGAAATCTTTAGCACAATAATCTGTTTGATTCATATTTAAATCTAACTAAAAGAAAATATTGCCTTCATTTTATGGATGAGAAACTGAAACTCAAAAGATTAAGTTGCCTGAGATCATGTATTTGGTGAATAGTTAATATCAACTCAAATTTTTTAGTAATCTTACTACTGAGTCTCAAAATGATTGTGCTGATAACTGATGAAAAAATAAAAGCAAAAAGGATTAGAGGGAGAAAAGGTAGAACAGAGAGATGGATACAGACCATTCCTTGCAGCCTGATTACTTTCTAAATTATCCTTTCATGTATTTTCATTTCATTTATTTAAAAAAATATTTTATCATTTTTATAGACAGGAGAAGGGAGAGAGGCAGAGAGGGGGAGAGACATCAACGTATGGTTGCCTTTTACCTGCCTCCAGCTACAGAGCTGTCTGGAGACCTGGCTTGCAATCTGGTTATGTGCCCTGGCTGGGAATTGAATCAGCAACCTTTGGGTTAGCAGGCTGGTGCCTTATCCACTGTGCCACCAGCCTGGGACTAAATTATCCTTTTAAAATTTTCCATTTGTCTTTGCCTAGAGGGCAGTGTTCCTATGAAGGCAAGTATCTGATCATTTTGACTGCATATTAGTTCAGGATGGAGAAAAAGAAAAATACAGTATTTGATCTATATTCCTAAAATTGCCATCCATAAGACTATTTAATTATCCTAATTTCTATTACCTTCAATAACAATCTAACATTAAATATTAACTGTGGATTTTTATACTGGGAATAGACTCACTTCTATATTAATTGTTAGGCTAACTAGAAGTTTAATGAGCTAATGTTAAGAAAGCATATCAAATTCAAAGTAGAAATTTGATAGGTGTTACAGGTTTTATTAAAAACAAGCACAGAACATTCTGCCCAAAACATGTGGAGCTTATGCCCAGATCAAGTGATGACAGTGTCTTTAACATTCTTACATCTCCAGTTTTAAGAGGATTTACAGTTACAAATCATTGGCAAAACAAGTAATTGTATTTCTATATTTTATGCTCTGAAAATGGTAGTGCTTGAAATATTTAATAACAGTTTAAAAGTATGAACTCATTGAGGAATGGAAAGAGCTAAAGGTACCACTTACCCTACTTGACTAACGTTCAGGGTTTAAGGGATATAAACCCTTAAAACTCCCAGGTCTTCCTCAAACAGCTATAGCCTTATCCACTGTGCCACCAGCCAAGGGCCATGCCTTCTATTTTCATTGACCTTTCTAAACGTATCTGTCCCTTTCTGTTTTTCAACAAAAGAGTTCAACAAGGGCCATTAATAAAATAAAGAATAGAGATGCTCTCAGAAAAAAACAAAAAACAAAAAACCAAAGCAAACAAAAACAACAACAAACTGAGAAAGAGTTCTCTTACTTAACAAATGGCTACGAGTTACAAAAGCCCCCTGTCCCCTTATCTACTGTTCAGCTCCTCATGATTGCAGTTACATAGTCAAACACTGTCTGGAAATATTAAATAAAACATTTAAAAACTAAACAATTTATAGATTTTAAGTTGCACACCATTCTAAGTAGTGCGCTGACATCTTGTGCCATCTCAGGCTACCACTCCTTTCTGCTTGGGATGTAAATCATCACCCTCTCCAGCACCTTCACACTGCATGTGCTACCTGCCCATTTGCTCACTTAGAAACCACCTGAGATATCAGATCGACTGTTTGTGGTATCACAGTGCTGATGTTCAAATAATTCTTTTTTTACTTAATAATGACTCTAAAGCATAAGATTAGTGATACTTGAAGTTCAGACATGCCAAAGAGAAGCTATTAAATGTTTCCTGTAAGGAAAAATGTGAATGTAGATTAAGATACTTTTTCAGTTTTAATTTTTAATTCATTAAATCACTTTTTATTGCTATTCGTTGTGGTTGTTCAAATCCCCCCCAACTGCCTCGCTTCAGAAAGAGGGAGACCACATTCACATAACTTTTCTACAATACATTGTTATAGTTGTCCTATTTTATTACTAGTTATTGTTAATATCTTACTTGGCCTAATTTCTAAATTATATTTCATCATAATACATATAGGGAAAAACATAATATATACAAGGTTTATTATCACTTACAGTTTCAGGAATCCCCTAGGGATTGTGGATTGTGTTCTTCATAAATAAGGGGGACTACTATCTATTCATTGTCGAGATAGTGTTAAGTCATTTAAAATAAAATAAATTTTCTAGCCCTGGCTGGTGGCTCAGTGGAAAGGCACCGGCCTGCGAACCCAAAGGTTCCTGGTTTGGTTCCCAGCCAGGGCACATAACCAGGTTGCAAGCCAGGTCTCCAGCCAGGTCCGTAGCTGGAGGCAGGTGAAAGGCAACCATACATTGATGTTTCTCCCCTTCTCTGCCTCTCTTCCTTGCCCTCTCTTTAAAAATAATAAATAAAAAACAAAATAAAATAAATTTTCTAAAATACTTAAAATAGAAAATATGTATTCATATTAATAATGGTTACTATATTACGATTGTCAGAATTTTCTATATACACAGGTATTTAAAACTTGAAAAATGATTTAATGTTTTTAAAGTTACTCACAACACTCCAATTATGTTTTTGTCATTTTGTGTGTTAATGATACTCATCATCATTATCATTTTTTATGCTTCTGTACATCCTAGGGTCAAAAGACAAGTTCCAGTTGTGCTTTGACTCTGCTAGTTTTACAATTTTTATTACTATTACTCCGTATCAGTAAACTACATAAATCTCACAAAATACCCAATATTCTAAATAAAAAAATATCTTGTTTCTTTATTGAGAAAATAATTTTGAAAGTCCACTACATGTCAGCAACTTTTTGGACCCTGTAAATATAGTAGTAAATAATACAGGTCAAGTCTTGCTCTCATGGAGTTTCTTTTGCTAAATTAAAAATAAACATTAAAAAAATAAGTATTATGAAGATTTTTAACAAGGTGAATGTGGGAGAGTATGATCTGGATGAAGGGCTAATTTAAATGAAATGAAAGGCAAGCTTTGCAGAAGTGGCGACCTTTGAGCAGAAGCAATCTGGCAGAAGTCAAGCAAATAAGCACTGGCGGCAGAGTACCCCAACACAGGAACAGCAGTGACTGCACCCAAAGATTTGCATGCTTAGGTACTGGAAACAAAATCCCCATGGCTGGAGTACAGACAGACAGTGATGCAGGGAATGAATCACAGATTGACAAGAAGGGCAGTTGTCAGAAGAGTTAAGCCAGTCAGTGAAGGACAAACATCATATGATCTCACCCATAACGGGACAATAATGAGCAAAACTAACTACAAGCAAAACAGAACCAAATATATGAATACAGTGAATAGGCCTTCAGTGGTCAGGGGGAAAGAGGGTGGGGGGAGGGGGGAGGCAGAGACAAGAAAGGGGAGCAGCTTAGACAAGAACCTAGTATAAAGGAACCATGGACATGGACAACAGGTGGGATTGACTTTGGGGGGAATGGGTGGGTGGGGAGGGGGACAGAGGGGAGCAAAAAGGGGATGGATGTAATACAACAACAATAAAATTAAAAATAAAAATAAAAAAAGAACGCTTTGTCATAGTTCAGGTAAGAAATGATGAAACATGGACTGGGGGCTCCAGTAAGATTGGGCAGAGTAGTTGGCATTCAGAGCACATATATTTATTGACTTTTAAGTCTTTAATTAAATTGAACCTCTGCAGGTATTTGCTGTTGATATTCTGTTTTAGATTCTAGTGTACCCTTTCAATTAGTTTAGATTCCTAATTAATATAATTTATTTTTTTCATTTAATCGCTGACAGCATTTATCAGGTTAGAAAGAAAACTATATCTGGAACTTAATCAGTAGATCTGGGACTTGATACTTTAACTTCTGAGAATGATGATAATAAAGGAGGGATATGCTTTTTCTAATATAAATTTTACTTAAATAAATGAAATATGGTATTTGGCTGCTGTTCAAATATTTAGCATCAATGTGCTGAGTAAGTTGTTTTGACAAACTGATTGAAATTTGAAATACAACCAAGAAAGTTATTGGTGAATTTTTAGTTTTGTTTTTTTTTAATTGAACAAAGAAAATGCATCTTCAAAAACTGTTATCACCAAACCTATAACAAGAGGTAGTTTTAGTTGAACAAATTTTATGTCAGCATTACTGCATATATTCTATTCTTTAATGTATCTAATGGTCCATTTTTATAACTTTGAATTTTAGAAGTTAGAACTTCATATTATATATAAAAGAAAAATGATCAATACTTATATAATAAAGAAAAAAATCATATATTTGGAGATCCAAAACTAGCTTTCAGTCTTTCCCTACTCCAGCTCCCATTTTTGAGACAGAAATTTCTGCAGGCCTTCTTAAATAGTTTTCTACTTTAGCTATATAAAAATGCCTATAAAAGCCATGTACAGAATTTTAGAGGACTAAGTCTCCTGAACTGGCTTTGATTTAAAAAAGAAATAATTCAAAATTTAATTTAATATAAGGAAAATGTTTGGACCAATATTACATTTTTACAACCAAGCTGTCACTGTAGAACTACATTATCTCCATCATCCACATCCTCTTTCTAACAACTAAAGTTCATATTGATAATTGCAATAAAATCTGATCTATATTTTTAATTCATTTCAAACTAATGTATCTTGACTTTGTTGTTCTGTCTACTCAAACTTCTCTGGAAAAAAAGAATATTCCATCCTCTGAGCTGTTATACATATCAAAGAGATTAAATGAATTGCCAAAGATAGAGAAGGAGGGTAGGATTAGGAACTAACCAGGTTCTAACTACCCCTTGTTTTTTGTTTATATTATGCATGTCATTCATCTCTTTTTATGTATTTGTTAATGTACCCTGCCTCTTCATTAGAGCAAAGACTATGTATTCAGCTTTTTATCAGTTCAAAGCCCAGCATATAGCAATGACTTAATAAACAGGTGTTATGCTTTGACTATGTCAGTTGGAAATTCATTTGCTTCAATATTCCCCTCATTCTCTCAGTTATCCCTTTTAGTCATTGTTTATTTTCATTTTTGAATCTGTTTTCAGTCTGAAATATATTCCCATTGACTATAAGATGAGAAGAGATTAAAAAAAAAAGAAGAATTGTTGATTTATTTGAGACCTTTCATCTTGGTGCATCAACTGGAGACTGCCAAATGCAAAAGAGCTTGCCAAAACAGCTCTGTCTTCTTGTCAGCTTCTGCGTGCTGAAAACATAATTCCTTCACACTGGCCAGCAATAAAGAGATTGGCAGCCAACAAGCAGTGAGCCCGCTCTTCTTTCCAACTTGTATCGTGTTGTGCATGGGAACCAGCAGCTGGGATATTTCATTCATCTTTTGTCACCAAAAGAAGCTTAATGGTTTTGTGATGCCTTTCAGTGCAGGTAACTGGTCAAGTTCCAAGACCTATTAAACAGGGTTTGACCATGAGATCTTGAGGTATCTCATTAAGCTCCTGAAGGTGAATAGTTTTTTTTTTTTTAAAGAAATGTTTCCCTTAGAAGCCCCTGAAAGATTCTGTAAAACCTACTAATCAGAAAGAAATTAACTAGACAGCATGGGTATGTAAATCCCAAATTAGACTATGATTCCAATGTCCCAATGACCATATTTCTCTTGTGACCATATCTATCACACAGCAACAAATACGAATCTATGACAAGTGTGAGGTCAGCACCATTATGTGCCTCTGAGAAGAAGAGAGCTAAGCTTAATATTGAAAATGTTTTTGAGGCACATTTGGTTTTAACAATTATAAGCCATATTCTAAAACCCATTTCAATAATCATAGGTAACTCAAAATTACACTGTATATTTCCTACATATACAATCTGGCAATGCATTGCACCCAGTGCATAGAAGATAGGATTCAAAAAAATTATCTTACACACACACATACACACACAAATATAATATAGATGATAGATGGATACAGATATAGGTATATATATGAATAAATAGATTTATATCTACATGTACAGTTACAACTGTATCTTACCTATATCTATACCAATATCTATCTATCTATCTTTCATTTATCTATATCTATCATCTAATATCTTAGAACCAAGCAGCCTGTTTACACTCAGCCTAGGAGACAGTGCATAAATAGTTTTATTTATAACCTTCAAAATGTTTTATTTAAACATTTTTCATTTAAATTAAGTTGCTTCCCAATTTTACTCAGCACATTATTATTTTCATAAAGGTTCAAACATTAGTAAATGCAAAATAATTTAGCTTGAATTTTAATGGCAGTCATAAGTTACTGCATTTGTTGTAATATTTCTATTAAAAAATCCATCCTAATATTTATACTTAATTTTATTATGATTTATTATCCTTTGCCCTATTAGACTTTTTAAAATGTTTTGCCTTTAGACTTATATTTTGAGATAAATAACTTTATGGATAGACATTAGGACATTGTAAATAAATGAATTACTGAAAATTGGGATAATTAAAACTGAAACAAATAAAATACATTACATTTACATGTAAAGTGAGGAACATAATTATTTTGAATATTAAAACTGCTGAGACTACATATTAACTTTATTTCTCTTAGCATTATTAAGAACTAGTGTGCAAGTGTAGGTACTAAATTATAATATTTTGATTGTTCAGTCCATAGAAAGATATTAAGTTATTTTTTCCAATATTAAGTAAATGCATAGTCTAATTTAAGTATATATAAATTGCCACATTAAAAAAAAGACCATATTTCGCCTAACATATACTTGATTCACACCATTAATGAAGCTCTATATAGTCTCCTAAAATTTGAAGAAAGATTAATTAATATCTAATTAAAAGCCAAGATAAATAGGATTTTATGAATACATAGCTCCTTAATGTAGTGTTCAATGTTTGTACTAAGCCCATGTATATATGAAGAAAACAATGAGGTGGATTAATTGTTTTCAAAATTTGGTCCCAGTTGATCAACAACAGCATCACCTGAGAAATTGAAAACTGCCAATTATAAAGACCCTTTTAGGATCTGTTGATCCAAAAGTCTGTGGTTAAATCCAGAATATGTCTTTACAAAGAAGATGGTGATTTGTAATGCTTGCTTATTTCTGTGGTATTGTAAGAGGACCCTTGGCAGATTAAATGGGCTAGATTTGCCCAGCGCCAGAGATGACTCTTAATAACAGAGTTTGGTGAAAAAGTTACTTTGTTTATTTGAGAATTATATAAATATTAAAGGTGCAATTGTGCAGTTAAATCCCACTCCCTTTAAAAGCACTTAAAACGTATACCTACAGTAATTCTCAATTAGGCTAGCTTTAAAACAGACAAGCAAAAGATACCATTTTTCAGAAACACAATGAAAGTTCAAAAATTAGCACTTCACCTATAAATTCAAAGTTCCCGTCAGCTGCTAAACCCAATTGAGAGAGAGAGAGAGAGAGAGACAGAGATAGAGAGAGACAGAGATAGAGAGAGACAGAGAGAGACAGAGAGACCGACCACATATCTCTCTGCATGTCTGTCTGGGTGAAGAGAGTGCACATAGGCTACCCTATTTTTAAGCTGTAATGACAGCCTGTGACTCAGTGGTCCAGTGACCAATAGTGGCCACCTATGAATTCTCATGTAGTCCTGTGAATTCTTTCATCACCATTCCATGGTCAAAAACCCCTCCTGTCTTCTTGGGGTAAAGGTTTACCTAGTCATTTGCATAACCAAGACCCTAGTCACTAGCCATAGATACACAAAGTACCTCTCTCAGGAAAAATGGCTTACTTCAGTGTCCCACCCCAAACTACAGAACCAGGGTTTTGGCTTTCTCTCAATTTGTCACCCTTCCATAGGACCTTCATGAACTGAGTCCAATGAGGCTGCAATCAAATCACACTTTATACTCTTGATTTCCTTCGGAGAATAGTGGAATTAAAATTATTTTTCTTTTTATTACGGCTGTTCCTGTTGTCAGTGTTTTATTGGTATTTTTCTTTGTTTCTTCTCTCTTTTAGAGTGCAGAATAAAAATTTTGAAATTCACTTAATTTAAATTCAGATATTAGGTTTCTTTCACTGAAGATTTTAGTACATTTAATTAATGTTGTTGCAATTCAAGTAACACTTAGTGGGACATCAATATATTAAAATTTTTGTTCATGAATGCATCTGGCATGAAATCTAGAATAAAACAAATTCTCAGAATTTTTTTAAAGACCTCACTCCCCTCAAAACATCAACAAACAAACAAATAAACAAAAAACTATTGTAAAACAAAAAGACTGGTATCAGGCAAAGCATAAAACATCTAGTTTCTATTACTTCTTGACTTTAATACATTTTTTTAGAACTAGGTCAGTACATTTTATTTTTGCTATTTCTTTTGAAAGATTACATGTATCATACAGTTCAAATTCCACCAAAATATCTTTTTTTCTGTTTTATCTCAGTATTTCCAGCTGTCTTGTACCAAAATAAATAATTCTTCTTTTACTCCAACATTTGCTCTAGCCAAATGTTACGAATTAACCTATTCCCCCTTCAGTTTAGCTGTAAATATGTATTTTCTTTCATCTTTTCTAAAAAGACAGCCCTCTAATCAATGTTGGTGTTCTCATTTCAGACCTTAATTCAATAATTCCATAATTTAACTCTTAAGAGAGAGTTGACCAGACTGAATGTAATGCTTTTCAGTCTGAATTGGAAGTTTTCCAGGCATGTTTTGAAAACCACACATTATTATAAACGTATAGCAGAGATTCACCTGAAAGGCATTGATTTTTATCTTGATAGATATTCTGAAGCTCACTGGTGTTTGAACATTTTCATCTCCTGTATACCTGAAAGCAATAATACATTTTCCCTGGCCTCTTAAGAATTAATAAGGCTTCCGATATCCATCATATTTAAGCAAAATCAATAAACTTCAGGTTTTAAAAGCTCCTGCAATACTGTCCAGAAATATTGACTACTTGAATATTTCTTGCTTGATTACTAAATTTGATGGCTAATGATTCTCAAGAAACTGAGAGAAGCTTATACTATAAATCATAGAGCTTTATAATGAGAATTGTATTTATTAGATTTTACAGAGATAAAGTGTTTGTTGATAACCTAGTATCATCAAAAACATAAAAATCCTAATAATGTCCAGTAACAAAGACATCTTGACTCCTGTACCTTTTGAATAAGAATTCAAAATTCTTTTATTTTTTATATATTTTGTTATAATAACAGAGAACACCTTTCTTTCTTTCTTTTTTATTTTTTTTTAAAGATTTTATTTGTTATTTTTAGAGAAAGGGGAAAGGAGAGAAGCAGAGAGGGAGAAAGACATCAATGTATGGTTGCCTTTCACCTGCCTCCAGCTATGGACCTGGCTGGAGACCTGGCTTGCAACCTGCATATGTGCCCTGGATGGGGAATCAAACCAATGACCTTTGGGTTCACAGGCTGATGGCTTATCCACTGGGCCACCAGTCAGGGCCAGAGAACACCTTTCTTTTAAAAATATATTTTACTAGCCATTAGGAGATTTGTATACTTCTAACTCTTATATAATTTATGTCTCATTGTGGGTAACCCCAAAAATATGTATGTTGTGATTCAAGGCAACTATCAAGAAGAAAGAGTCAAGAAGATTTCATAGTGGTTGCCATAGGATGCAAAGCTCTCACCTTTACTGAAATGGCCAGATTTGAAAATGTCCCCCATTTATACCAGCAAATTGAGAATTAGCATGGTCACCCTGGAGAAAATGTGTTTTAGAGTCAGGCAGACCTGCATTTGAATCCTTCCTTGGTCCTTGCAGTTGTGTGATCTGGGATCTATAACTTAAATTGTCTGAGTTTAAGTTTTTCTTTAAAACATGTGGATAATGTTACTTACTTCATGTATTTATTAAAGTGATAAATAAATAAAGGATCTAGAATGCTAGCTTTTCCCTGATACATATTTAAGAAACATGAACTGCTATTTGATCTCTGTCACGTTGGCTTTTTTTGATAAGTGAAAAATATGATGAAATGTATCAAATCTCTAAATGCACAATAAAAACAAAAGTTTTCTGAATGAACAGTGAAAGAAGACAGGAGAGGATACATAGAGGGGTACAGATAAAAGTCGGTTTCCCACCATGGTTTCATACAACAGTTTATTCTTCTATTACTACTTATAAATTATTATATTATTTTCCATACAAACAACTGAAAACCGAATTTTGCCTCATCCTATATAGGGAATGCTAGTTGTTCACTTTATTTTTGTCCTTGAGGTGTCTGCTAAGGAACATCTGTGGAAATCTAGCCCTCAAGGATCCAGTCATTGCATAATCTAAAGAACTTTCCACAGCCTACAAATGCTGACATACTCTTCTCTTTGACTGACTTTTTCTTCTCTTTATTTTTATTGTTGGCACTATAACAGATACCCCTATTTTCCTTCCCTTTGCCTGTCTCCACCCAGCTCTATCATCCCCTTCCCTCCAGCTATCACCAACTGTCTTCTGTGTCTATGGGTTATATGAATATTCCTGTTTTTTGACTAATCCCTTCACCTTCTCTCATTCAGTCTCTCCCTCTCCCCTCCCTTCTGACAGCTGTCAGTCTGTTCCGGTACCCATGCCTCTGTTTCTATGTTGTTTGTCAGTTTATTTTGTTCATTAGATTCCACACTTGTAAATGGAAGCTAGATTCTAAAGAATCTTGTAAGCCTTATTATGCCAGGATTAGTTTTCTGAAATAGAAAAATAGAGTAAAGGTAGTATACAAAACAGGGTTTATTACTAAACACCATGTAACAAGAAGGGGGCCAAAGATAGGTGGTGCAAGTATTACTTAAACTGCTTGGCTATATTGTGGTCCTAGGCTTTTGTTGACTTTCTACACTGACTGCTCTCTTTAACATAACAGATATATCTCTCTTTACGATAGAGATGCCTGCAAAAGTACCAAGCATTTCATTCTCACATAAACATGTCTAAAATTAAAACAAAATAAGATTTTCTTTCATTCCTCAGAATTAGTGGTCAGGCATTATTGTAGATACTAAGAATACATCAATGAAAATGATAGACCAAAAATCTGTGCTCCTGGAGGATGTATGTAAAGAGGAATTAAAAAGAAAAAGAAAAGAATAAGAGAGTAAATGAAATATAGTGCCTGCCAGTTAGTAAAATTATCAACAAGAAAGATAAAGAAGATTTGGAAGTTTATGCATGTGTCACAATTTTGTGGAAGGAGTTAGTTGCAATTACACACAGTATAAAAAGGGTAAGTTTTAAAAACAGGTGATATTATCCTTAAAATTTAAAGGAGGTTAGAGAAACTACTAAGAAGTTACCAAGGGGCAGAGCAGTCCAACAGGTAGCATAGCAGTCTGACAAGTTGAATGAAAAATAAAGAGAATGATGTTAATGAAAGCCAAATTAGCAAGGAGGAGGAAAGTGTGTGTGTGTGTGTGTCTAGGGGTGGGAGGGACAGAGTCACAAAGTTAAAACAGGGCAAAAACAGGGGTGCATAAAAATGATGAAGAATTTTGTAGGTTACTCTGTGAACTGTGACTGCTACTTAGAGTGATGTAGGTTGTCAATAAAAGAGTGCCATGATTTGTCTGCCTTTCAAATGGCTTCATTTTGAGATGGCTGCTATATTGTAAACACAAGGAAGAAAAGCCAGGGCGGGGCCCGTAGTCCAGTAGGAGTGAACACAATAATCCTAACTCATTGCTGTCCCTTGGTCACACAGGAAAATGTTTGTGAGAAGCTCTCAATTAGATCATATCTCAGGTTCATTGGCCAACATGAAGTTGTTTGCTTACTCACAAGCTGTAAGCATAACTGGGCATGTTCAGTGAGTGTAGAGGAAGAATGTTCAGTGAGTGTGGAGTGGCAAGGAAAATGGGTGAAATGACCCCTGGTTACACAATCAATGCTTTTCCATGGTACACTAAGAGCATCAAAAAATGCTTTGAAGCTTTTGAGTAGATTAAAATAATAAAGTTTTAGTCTAGGATAACTTTTCTAAGTACCTAGAAAAAAATGGACTAAGGAAGACCAAGGCTAAAACAAAATTCAATTAATCCAGGTAAGACAAGGTAGTATGAGGTAGTTGTTTGGGATTTCTCACTCATCATGAGAAATGAGGGTGATGGAGAGGAGGTGTTGCTCAGACTAGATTTTTAGAATGAAGATATAATGATAATTATTTAAAATTTCTATTTTGAAAGGAAGCAAGTTCAGGAAGCAAATCAGTATTTTCTCTGAATATGATGAGTTTTGGATATTTTTAAAAATAATCTAATGTTTTATAATAGGCAGTATCTAAAAGAGAAAAATAAAAAAGTTTAAAATATAACTTTTAGGGTTATTTACATGCATATAATTATTTTTTAATATAAAATATTTAATCTGGAAAGAATGGGATTGGGTCAAGATGATGTTCTAACCAAATAAAAGTATTTGTTTAGTATCACATGCAATGAAAGGAGAAAGAAAAAGAGAAACACAAATAGCAGATAAAGAGAAGTTAAACAAAATCATGTGAAAAAAATATACTAGCAATGGGTTAGAAATATTTATTCTCAGAACATAAAAACATACATATATATTCTAATCTTCAGGAATGCAGAGTGAAAAGAAACCACAATATCAAAACATGTGAGAAAATATTGCTGCACAATTAGAAGTAATTCCAGGAGTAAACTCAAGAATTTCCCCTTGAGAAGAGAAACTGTAGAATTACTTCCAGTAGATTTATAGTCCCTGATATTGGACAAGTGAACTGGCAATGAAAACAAGCATGATTGCCAAGATCCCATGGTCATGCATGCCAGATTGTAATCCTAAATTTAATGGGGTGAACATCAGCAGCTTTTCTCATTTCTATAAATTAGGGGGAGTATTGGATGTGATCAGAGCTAGGGTTTTTGCAAAGCGAGAAGCACAGAAGGAGAATGGGTTATGTGCTTTGTGTGTATTAAGGGATAAACTAAAGAATACAAGCTGTGTATTAGAGTAAATGACAGACCCTGGGATGGTGGCAGACACTAAAAAAAAAAAAAAAGGTAATGTCAATGGATTGTATGAGTAAGAAAAATAATGAAGTTCGTGAAATGTATGAAAAGTGAATTGAAATGTTAGAAATTTGTAGTAAGAGAGTCTTCTTTAAATCAAGATTTTGGATGTCATTTATTTATTGCTAATAAAAAAGTCTAGGAAACAACTATGAGATGGAATAAATAAAAGGACTGAGGCTTTGGCTGGTGGCACAGTGGATAAAGCACTGGACTGTGAGCCCAAAGGTCCCTGGTTTGATTCCCAGCCAGGGCACATAACCAGGTTGCAAACCACATCTCCAGCCAGGTGTGTAGCTGGAGGCAGGTAAAAGACAACCATACATGGATGTCTCTCTCCCTCTCTGCCTCTCTCTATTTTCCATCTCTCTAAAAATAATAAATAAAATATTTAAAAAATAAACTAAATAAAATAAAATAAAAGGACAGAGAAAAGTTTATTTTAAAGGAGGATGCTAGGCTCTGAAATGTTTAGTGACATGAACCTTTAACCTACCAGGTGTTGAAGACCATAGAAGAAGCAACAATTATAAAAGAAGAATGAACGATGTGTTAAATTTTGAAATATCAGGGGTTGTAGGTGGATAACATGAGTTTCCAAAAATTTGGAGGTTTAAAGAAATGTTATGTACTGATGTTTGCATCCTCCTCTTCTTCCCCTAGTTCTTTTGTTTATTGTTTAGTTTTGTTTTTTTAAGATTTTTTAATTCATTATTTTTAGAGAGAAGGAGGGCAGGGAGGGAGAAAGAAAGGGAGAGAAACATCAATGTATGGTTGCCTTTCACCTGCCTCCAGCTAAGGACCTGGCTGGAGACCTGGTTTGCAACATGGTCAATCATTTTTTGTTCTATTATCATAATTTGTTCTATTATACTTTAGGTTGCTCAAAATCTTCTGAGAACAAACTGACCTCAAAAATATATAATCATTTCCAAACTCTTTCAAAATTAAAAATTAATAACAGCTTGAAGAGCAAATGCAAGTAAATTCACATTTCCTGAAAAACGATAAAACCCACTGCAGGTCAGCAGCACCGAGTGTTTCTTTTTCTCATTAGTGAGAAAGCTTTTATCTTTGGTCCATTTATTATCCACCAACTTTTTCAGATCATTCCTGCAGTTCAAGCTACTTTTGTAATGGAAATTAGTCACAGGAAACTTCACTGTACCTTTAAAATAAGCCTGACAAACAAAAATTAATTTGCTTTGTAATATTCCATTATTAGATAAGCACAAAGCCTAACAGAAAAACTTGAAAAATTCTAGGAAAACCAATGTAAGTGGCAGAACTTGGACTGGTAACTGAACTCTGCAGACTCACCTACACTTTAAGGCTTAGTTCTTTTTCTCTTTGGGATGAGAATCAGGTAGCATTCATTTTGCCTTGTCATTTTTGTGGTTAAACATGTCATTTGAAAGGAAGAACTCATTGTAAATATGGTTAAAACCCTCCTTATTATATAGAGGGGTAATTAGACATATGGTGCAGACAATTTTGAAAGCCCCACAGAGGCTTCTTCCCAGTCATGTAAACTTGTCAAATATATTTTTAAATAAAATGTGTCTCTGCGTTCTTTGTTTTGGAATTCAGAAAGCTGTTTGCATCTATTTAGTACAAATATCTCCATGTGTTAATGATGTTTGGGGTATCTGAAAATATCTGTGTTTAAGGAAGCAGTGAACATATTTAAAATATATCAGTTATTTATTTGTCAATATTTTCTAGATGTAAGAACTCAATTAGGCTCTTGTTTAAACAACATCCTTCACATGAAGAATGGGATTTCTATATGAATGTTGGGACCCTTTTTCACCCAAAATACCTGAGTAGTTTTAGTAACAAAGCCTAGGATTCCTGCCTACTTTTTGAACTATTTCATACTTATTTGTAAGAGTAATCACAGATTTCTTTTCATTCTAGTAGGACATGTGATGCTACCAATATTTTGGGAATGCAGTACATTCTCCAGTTATCTAAAGCTAAGATTTTCTACAAAATCAGCAAGCCAACTAAGACCCAAACTCAATAGAGATTCACTAGTCCATATCATTATTTGCCTAATCTGCACACCTATTAAAAAAAAAAAAAACAACTCTAAAGTCTTACCCCAGATGCAATGATTCTCTTATACTAATCTTAATTTGTTTGTATTATCTTCCACAGCAGATTATAGAAAACAAATTAAAAGAATTGACAAAAAACTACATTTAGTACTATAGATCCTCTGTACAAAAGGAAATGGGTGGAAAATTGATTAAAGGGGCCAAAAAATAAAGACTATACAGAGAGGGTACTTCATGGCCTGCCAGGGTCTTATTCAATCCCATAACCTCTGACTGGATCACTATGACATTCAGTGCAGTCACTCATGTTTCTCATGATCATGAATCATCAAGGAAAAACTAAATTTGGTTCCATATATTATGTTTAAAAAGTCATGGCAGTGTGTCAAATATCACATTAATATCTCTCAAGGGGAACATGGGATATTCTTTCTGGAGTTTCATTGCTTTCATGGACCTTGAAGCAACTTCTGCACAGGTAGCAATTTATGTCCCAAAGACAGAGATGGACCAGAGAGTTTATTAATTGAATATGCTATTCATTGAAAATTGAAATTGCAATGATATATCACTCATCTTACCAAGTTTATTTTACTTTCTGCAAACTGCCTGAGGGTACATGATCTCATTAGATGGTCATGGCTCTGTGAAGTATATGTTCTGATTTTACACATGAGGCAACTGAGGTCCTAAAGATAAAGGGAACCACCCAAGTCATGGAGCTGATAAAAAGCAGAATGTGGCCATAAATACAAATGTCAGAAAAGTTAATTTGATGCCATTTCTTTCAAAACCTGCCACTTTCCATTTTTCCAGATATTAGACATGTCATTATAAATAGCTGTCCCATTGCAGACTAAATACAATCTCTGAAAGACCAATGAAAGTCACAGCTTACTGTAAATTATGTGATTTCTTTGAATTCTAAGATAAAATTGAAAACACATCCTCATAGGAAACCATTCTGCATTATCTTGAGGTTCCAACTCTAGTTGGAGAAGCCTAGTTATAATTAAGTCATAAGTACTCCAGCTAAGTGAGTATGTTGGGGGGCTTTTGCCTGTTTCTTAGAATATATTGATAAAACCATTGTAACCTTTCTTTATTTACAAATGGTTTCCATGCCATTGCATATTTCTACAAGGAGCACCTAGACAGGCAATAAAAGTAAGTACTTGATGATATTCTAGAATCAGTTTGTCAAGGTGCAAATCCTGCTCTTTCATTTCCATAGGTTTGCTACATTGAGCAAATTACTGCTTCACTTAGTTGCTTCTGTTTTTTTGTGCAAGTGGAGATAGTACTTACCTTATAGCTTGTTGTGAACAATAATTGAGTGTAAGTTCATTTACATAAAATTAAGTGGTTTGTATGAAATATACTTTTCAGGGTTTGCAACAAACCTAAGATACAGGTGTTTTTAATCCTTATTTCAAAGATGAGATCATTGAGCCTTAGAAAGTTAATGAATGTGTCCAATGTTGAATGTGTGTGGCAGAGCACAAAATGAAACATGAATCTGATTATAAAGCCTCTTGTTCTAGCCAGTATGATATATGTTAACCTGGAATGAGCTCATGTGTAAAATATAACATCCCCCAAGCTAATGAATTACTTAATCAGTTCAAAAAATTGAAAAATATGAAATGAGTTTTGTTTCTTTAAACTAGATAGACCATTGATGGTTTTAAAAATGTTCTTTGAAAATATATTTTTTAAGGATACCGTAGAGTTCAAGGCTAAGAGATATACCCAAAATAACATGATATGGACAATTGTCTTCACTTAATAATATTAGGTACCATTTTTGAGCAACTGTTTTATTGCAGCACCAGTAATGAATTATATCAAGGTCTTATGACAACAGGGTAACATAAATACCTATCCTTGCAGCTGAGAACAGATTATTCATCCATCCATCCATTTATCCCCACTCATGCTTTACTTCACCCATTCATTCAACAAGTGGTTCTTGAGCATCTTCTCTGTGCTAGTGTTTAGAAAACAGATTATTTTGACATTATATGTGTGTTTTGTTATGTGTTTGGGCTTATCAGATGAACCAGTTCTTCTAAAGTCTGGATTTCCTTGAATATATTTTGTAAGAATAATTATTTTCTCTTCTGAGTTATTTTCTTCCAGATTCTCCCTTTTATATATGGAACATTATTGGAAATGTACTTTGGCTGTATAATCTACTCAAGGAAAAAAGAAACAGGACTTCATGGACATAGGCAACAGTATGGAGATTGGCTAGGAGGCTAAATGGTAATGGGAAAATACAATAAAAATTAAATTAAAAATGAAGACATTTATGATGCTTCTAACATCTGTCAGACATTAATTAGACTCATGGATGCAAAAAAAAAAAAAAGAGCAATCTATACAAAATACCTTGCCTTCATGTAACTTATATCACATGTAGAAAAGACAGAGGATAAACCAGCAATACATGTTTACTATCTCTCAGTAATTGTCCTTAATTGGACAATTAAGGGCACATAACGGAAATGTGATTGCAAGACAAGTGGTGTGTATAAATTACATGATCAGAAAAGACAGAAATCTTTCCTAAGGCAGCATTTAAAATGGTATCTAAAAGGAGCTATACAGATATGTGATGTGACCTTTAAAGTAGATGAAGGGCAAGTGCTAATGCCCTGAGACAGAAACTTGCTTGGCATACTCCGGAATATGATCATCTTATCTGAAACAGGGAGTGGGGAGATAATGCCGTAGACGTGGTGCCAGAGAAAAGGAGGGTGTCAGTAATCATTCAGGGCATTGTAAACAGTTCAAGTCTTTTACTTTTCAATCAAAGTTAGAAAAGAAGAGTTAAGCAAGAAAGTGACTTGATCAGATTTTCATGTTTCAACTATCATTTTGGTGACTCAGCAGTCCTTGAAATCCTATGTATCTTTTCCATTATCTGGGAAAGATAGCTTTTGAAACTGCTTTTATCCCAAGACCTTGGTCTTTTCTAATAGAGAAAAGACCATAGTTCTAAAGGAAGAAGCCCAATAACAACTTTGGGTAGTCACTCCCAGGGAAAGCTGGTACCACCTTTACCTGTCAATCAATATGTAACTCTTTCTCCCCATCCCACCAACTAAGTCCTCAGAGCAAAGGCTTTACTTTCTCTGGGGTTCCCCTGCTCTTGCCTCTCTTGCTCTTGCCCTTCTCCCCTACCTTGGCAAGGTCTGTTCTCTTCCATAAGAGCATATCAACAATAAACCCTGCTCATTTGCACAATAAAAGTATATATATATATATATATAACATATATATTGGTGGTGTGGTATATTGAGAATAAACTATACAGAAAGGACAGATAGATAACAAATGAGGTGCCTTGAGCCAGGGAAATTGTAGTAGATTAAAAAATAATACAAAGAAAGTGGAACAAACAAAGTTTCTGTGTCCATGAAAAGGGGTATATGTGATCAAGAGAAAAGTCAATAGTAAGTCAGGGTTTAGCCTGTGTAACTGGAAGGTTGCAGTTGCTATTTACAAAGATGAATAAGACAGGGGAAGTTCTAATGGGGAAAATCAGGAAAACTACAAGGCAATGCCAATATTATGTGCCAACAGTTTTATATATTACCTTATTTAGCACTTACATTAGAATACATGACTCAGTTATTGTCTGCCTTTTATCACAGCACATGCTTGTGTGAGTATGCACATGTGCGCACACACACACACACACACACACAATTTGAATTATTGAACAGTAATGCTAGAAAGGAACACAGTAGTAACCATGTTTGATAGAAATGACAAAACAGGGCCCAGGATATTTCAGTCCTTTTCAAGACCACAAAACTAAAGAATATTGCTTCAGAGTTTCTTCACTTCTTTGCAAAGAGACATATTTGTGTTGCTCTATATTCCTAGTATTTACTAAAGTTGATAAAAGGAGGCAAAGTTTACAAAATTATCATTCTGAGGCACAAATGTCTCATCTTTAACACTGGCTAATATCAGACACGTTTCCGCAAGTTTTACATTTCTTAGGATTAGACGTTTGGAAAATTTGCTGGAAGATTTGCCTAGACAAATAGTATTTTTATTTGAATTGTCACGGCTGGTTTACTCAAGAAGTTGATATCAATGTTTCATTGTTTATCTAAAGTCAAAATGTCATGTGTTCTACAAAGGTTTGTCTTGAGATTGTGTAGTCCATTATAATTTTTCAGTGGGTAATAAATTATCTGTTGATTCTACATCAGTTGGCTTTATCAACTTTTTCAGACCATTAGAATTCTGTTAGGGTAATGAGTATTTGTATCTAGAAATATGTATGTCTGTGCATGGGCGTGTGTGCGTGTGTGTGTGTATGTGTTTTGAGTAAGATCCAAGGTTATGTAGTCATGAAATACTTATTAAAGAAAAGCTTTCTCATGTGGCATTAATAGCTTTAATTAAAATCAGACCTTCCTTTAAATTAATGAAAATTTCAAATTGTTTCACCACTTTTTAAGCAAGAATTTATGTCTAGAATGGAGGAGGAAGATTGAGAATTTAGTGATGTAAGGTCTTAACAAAACACATTAGGTAAATTAAGAAAAAAAAACCCAAAACTGTAGGTTTAACATAATGATCCTTGTGTGTTTAGACTCAAGTTGGCTATAATAGGTGCTTAAATATATTTGAGCCTTTCTGTTTTATTTTATTTTGTCCTTACAGTTTTTAAATCACTATTTTTAGGTTCTGAATGCCTTGTTACAAGGTATGTGGCAAAATTTCGCCCTTAAAATACAAGTCATATAAATAAAGTTAGGCTTAATTAACAAATACATCTTTCTCTAGATCAAATAAGTCATTCATTGTAAATTATTCACAAAGGGCATTTAGAAAGTCATAAAAATTAATCATTATGGTCATATTTGTATATGTGTATAGGTTTATGCATAAATATTTACTTAACTTACTAAAACTCTGAAGGTTGAAATACTATTAGTGGCTTTTTTTTGTTATTTGTTAAAAAAATAATTATGGATATAGAATACATTATGCATGAACTTAATTTTTTCTCCCACTTTTAAGGTTTAACTTGATGGAGGCAGGCTGCTTAGGTTTGAATCTCAACTTCATCAGTTGCTAGCTGAGGAATTATCTGGTTTATACATTTACTTCATCATCTTAAAACATTAAATAAAAGCAATAATAGTGTTATGTCATAGGGTGATTGTCATAACTTAGAAAACTAATACATGATAAACTCAGAACATTTTCTCTTCTGTAACATACGCAAATAATGTCTATAGCTCTTATCATTATATTTTATCTTTACTGCTACTTGGCATTATTTTCATGGATTTTGCTACAAGTAAATTATTTCACTTATTATATTATTGCTTATGTTAGATTGTGACTCTTCTATTTAATGTTTAAAATCTTTATGTATTTATAAAATGCATATTTTGTAAAATTTTAGAACCGAAATTATCAATAAGCAAGAAAAACACAATCTCATCAATCAGAAATGATCACTATGTATTTGATAATTTTGTGGGTTTCTTTTCAGTCATATCTTTCATAAATATTTACATAATTTAAGTCATTATATACCTGGATTTATATATTACTTGGGATTTGAAATATAATTTGGTATATCATCACAATGTTTTTATCTTTTACTTTATTTTAATAAATGTATAATATTATATCTGGTGAATAATCCATGGTTTAATTAATCATGTTCATGTTGTTGGTCATTTAGTTTGATTCCAATTTTATAATTTTGAGTATTCCTATATTATTATTTGGTTAAATCAATATTTTCTATATCCTTTCATCTATCAATGACATTTGAATTGTGTCCATTTTTGTCTATTATAAATAATATTGCAATTAACATAAAAGTACAAATATCTCTTTTGAATCTTGATTCAATTCTTCTGGATAAATGCCCAAAGTAGGAAAGCTGTATCATCTTTTAATTTTAATTTTTTGAGGAACCCCCTTACTGTTTATATTATTCTTAATTACTAGTTCCACTCCACATTATAGGTACTAGCGATTATAAGGGACTAGAGGAACATGAATATAAGGGACTAGAGGAAAATGTAAATATATTTTTACATTTTCATGGTAAAAATATATCATTTAGATAAACTTTTTTTAAGATTTTATTTTTATTATTTTTAGATAGAAGGGAAGGGAGAGAGGCAGAGAGGGAGAGAGATATCCATATATGGTTGCCTTTCACCTGCCTTCAGCTACAGAGCTGGCTGGAGACCTGGCTTGCAACCTGGTTATGTGCCCTGGTTGATGAATTGAACCAGTGACCTTTGGGTTTGCAGGCTGGTGCCTTATCCACTGTGCCACCAGCCTGAGCAAGATAAACTTTTTTTGGGGGGAGTGGATTTTATTCATTATTTTCAAAAAGAAGGGCAGGGAGGGAGGAAGAAAGGGAGAGAAACATCAATGTATGGTTGCCTTTCACCTGCCACCATCTAAGGACCTGGCTGGAGACCTGGCTTGCAACCTGGTTATGTGCCCTGGCTGGAAATCAAATTAGCAGCCTTTGGGTTCACAGATCAGCACCAATCCACTGAGCCACCAGCCAGGGCAAGAATTACATCTTAATTAAAATCCATATATATATATATGTAATCTATTTAAAATGTCATTATGGATGAAAAAGTTATTGCGTCTTTAATTTTCTTCCAGATTTTATGTGTATCTGCCCCTTAAATTTATTCTTCTACTAGTTTTTTCTGACTCCTACTTCATGCCCTGACCATTACAACTCGGTTGGGCATGGTAACACAAAGAAAAAGGTTGGTTGGACATTGTCCTGCAAAGAAAATGTTTGCCTAATCCATTCTAGGGTCAGGGCACATCTCTGAGTTGCATATTTTGTACCCAGTTGGGGTACATGTCAGGGGCTACCTATGGATGTTTCTCTCTCACTTCTGTGTTTTTCTCTTTCTTTTTCTCCTACCCTTTCCTCTCTCTTTGAACCAACCAAACAAAAAACAACAAAATCATCCTAAATTACTTTCATTGTATTGAATTAATTTTGTTGCTCAACCAAGAATCTTAGAAATCATCTTTGAATCTTCCCACTCCTGCCCCTTCTCCTTGCCATCTACTTCTCAAGCTGCATGGGTTCTTATTTCAATGTTCAAAATGTCTAAGTTTTGGCTATTTTTTAGCATAACTATTTTAAATTAAAACAATCATTATCTATTATTGTCTGAATGATGACACTATCCTCCTAACTGGTCTTGCCAGTTTTACTTCCAATCTCAGGGCAGATAGGACTATATGGGACAATGGGAATTAAATCTTGAGAGGTAGTAGAAGACAACAAAAATATATTGTTTGTTAAAACTCTAATAACCCTAATTAATATTTGATACATTTGGCTTATTTCTAACCCTCAAAATAAATGAGGTACATAGTATCTTTTTGTGCGTGGGAAATCAATCTCGCCTTGAGTCCAAAATAGGAGTAAATACTTGTAGACCATCAAGTATTATACTGGGTTCTTTTTACATATTACCATCTGTACAACTAAAATGTTGCTTGTCTTATCTTTTTGGTGTTTTCAAAGTTTTAAAAGAAAATAATTATTGGTCTAAATTTTAAATCAGGTAGCTATGGTATGGAAGGATTAAACAAGTAAGTGATAAAACTACAATCATAATTATATTTTAAAAGCTATGCATGGTCTCACTTATACCATCTTGTCTTGCTAGTAACAGAAAATACTTGCAATAACTCAAGTATGAAATAATGAGGAGACTAATTATTGGCAATGAAATGGTAAACTTCTCTAATCAAAACATCAAGGTGAATGAAGAATCTGTAAAACTTGATAAAGGGATACAACAAATAATGAATTTAGAGAAGTCGTGACTGATGGTAAAGTTCAAGGACTGACCCTGGAAAAGTTGTGCCTATTTTGTTTTAGAGACACCTGGGATTATATACCATTATTCTATTTTATGTTAGCTGTGTTATTGATCTGAGTAACTACAATTTCTCTCCTTGTTGTAATTCAAATGTTGTAATTTATGCTAAAAATACCTACTGTACTCCCTAACTTGATGAAAGATGAGAAATACATGAATATATTTGCAAGATTTTTCTTACTATTGCTTTTATTGTTATTTTCATTTTTCTGCTCAGATACCAGCTATCCCTAGGTCCATTTGTTTTTATTGCATTTACCATATACTGTTCAGCATGAAGCTTAGCAGAAGCATATTCATGTAAATCTGCAGGTGCAGATTTGACACATTCAGCACCTGCAAGCATTTGGAAATATCACCAAGCAGTATCTTCAGACATTAGGGGATGGAAATAAAAACAATTAGTGCATAACATAAACCCTTAATATTGTTATTCTTATTATTTTTCAAGGCCAAATCTCTTCCAGCATGTCTCCTAGAGGACCAAATATAAGCCAAGTTTGAATTAAAAATAAAACAATAACTTGTTTTGGGCTCTCTGAACACATTAAAGTGCTGGAAATTCTCTTAGCTGCCTGCAAAAGAAAACCATTCTTCTTAATGGTCAGATAATTAAAATTGGCAAAATACATTTTTACAGAACTCTCTAAGTAAAAATTACCTGTGGAGAAATAATATGAGATATTTCCATCTGAAATATTTTTCACAAATACAGTTCATTCCTTTTTTTTAATACTTTCATCAACCAGCATTAATAATCATTTGTCTCAAACACTTATTAAAATATGAGAACCCTCTGAGTAGGTAAAGAAAATAAAATTTCAAATCTATCATTTCTTTTACTTTTAATTAACCACTGTTCATTTTAGTGAGTGTATTCATTCTTTCACACATAGCGCCATGGCTGACCTTTAAAATTGTACATAAATTAAGAAATGCAAAGCTACAACTAAGCAATCAAGAAACTTGAAAATTTTCATTTATTTTGTTTATTAACAAAGTAAGGATTCAGCATCCATAGATATTGAATCAGAATAAAATAGATTAGATTACCAGACATTATGATTAATCTGACATTCCAGGAAATATTTTGGAATTATCAGTTGGCCCATTATAGCTGAATTAAAATGATGTTAAAAGAATAAGAAAAATCTACCAAGAATTGCTTTATTATAATTTGGGTTGGCTTTATAATGGAAAATGGTATAGGTCAACTCTCATTACATCAACTTTTTCATATCAATATGACTTTCAATAACCCATCACAAAAATGTAAGTTTAAAACCCTTTGGAGTTATTGTAATGGAAATGAAGAGTAAAATAAAGAGGTGCTTCACTCTTTGGAAACACCATGTACCAAGTATTTGCTTATAGCATTTTATTAAATCTTATGCTGGACTCCAGATGTTGAATACTTTAAATTTATTTTCCAAAACAGAGGCTCACAATATCATGTATTTATGCATATTACCTATTCTAAGTGACTTACATATATTACTTATTTAATATACTTTATTATTCTAGAGGGAAATGACATTATAACTATTCTAGAGGAGATATACTATCACAACCTTCATTTAAAAAATGAGGAGATGGAGGCACAAAGGAATTACACAATTTATCTAAAGTAATGCACACAGTAAGTGGTAGAGGTGGAATTTGAAAATAGGAAATTTTTTCTGTATTCCTTTATTTAGCCACAAAGTGATGTCACTTTGGTCAGTCATGCATGCCACTTTGGTCACTCATGCATTAGTCATTAAAAGTTAAATAAAATGCATAGATGAAATGCCAAAAACCAAGACAGTACCACTTAGAGGTTCTATTCAAATATTAGAGACCACAAAATGGCAGGGGACTGTATCATTGCCTAATCCTGGAAGAGCTTTGATACCAAAATACTATAGAATAATTTTCTGAATTCTTTACTTTTTTTAAATTTAATTTTATTGTTGTTGTATTACATCCATCTCCTTTTTGCTCCCCTCTGTCCTCTTCCACATCCACCCATTCCCCCACAAAGTCAATCCCACATGTTGTCCATGTCCATGGTTCCTCCATACTAGGTTCTTGTCTAAAATGCTCCCCTTCCCTGCCTCTTCCTTCCCCCTCCCCCCACCCCATTCCCTCTGTCCACTGAAGGCCTATTCACTGTATTGATATATCTGGTTCTGTTTTGCTTGTTGTTAGTTTTGTTCATTATTGTCCTGTAATGGGTGAGATCATGTGGTATTTGTCCTTCACTGACTGGCTTATTTCACTAAGCATAATACTTTCTAGTTCCATCCATGTTGTTGCAAAGGTTAGGAGTTCCTTCTTTCTTTCTGCTGTGTAGTATTCCAATCATCCACTGATGGGCACTTAGGCTGTTTCCAGCACTTGGCTATTGTAAATAGTGCTGCTATGAACATAGGGGTACATAGGTTCTTATGAATTGGTGTTTCAGGATTCTTTGGGTATAGTCCAAGTAGTAGAATTGCTGGATCAAAAGGCAGTTCTATTTTTAGTTTTTTAAGGAAACTTTATACTGTTTTCCATAGTGGCTGTACCAGCCTGCATTCCACCAACAGTGCACGAGGGTTTCCTTTGTCCCACATCCTCGCCAACACTTGTTTGTTGATTTGTTGATGATTGCCATTCTGACAGGGGTAAGGTGGTGTCTTATGGTTTTAATTTGCATCTCTCTGATGGCTAGTGATGTTGAGCCTTCTTTCATAAGCCTCTGGGCCCTTTGTGAATTCTTTACTTCTTGGATGTATAGTAGTCTCCCTTATCTGCAAGGAATATATTCCAAGATCCCCAGTGGATGCTTGAAATCATGGTTTGTATTAAATCCTATCTATCTATCTATCTATCTATCTATCTATCTATCTATCTATCTATCATCTATGTATCTATTTATTTATCTATTATCAATCTATCTACCTATCTATCTATCAATATTTTTTCTACATGTACATACACTTTACACCTTCTCTGAGACATATTCAAGTTGCCAGCATCACATACTCTTGCACTTTGGGGTCATTATTGAGTAAATAAGGGCTACTTGAGTGCAAGCTCTGTAATATCGGAACAGTGGATGTAATAGCAGGCTGCTACTAAGTGATCAACTGAATGTGGATACAAGACAAGGTTCACAGCCAGATGAGATGGAGCAGGAGAGCACAAGATTTTATCATGGAGCTGATGGTCATTGGCAGACCTGTGTGAATTCCCAAGGTGCCTAATTTGAAGGGAACCAAGGTGTCAGTGTCCTATGTACAATGTTTCTCGTATCTTGTATCTTCTTCAGTAACTGTCTCTATTTTTCATATTACATGACTGGGTGCCTCCAGGAAAGACCTCATAAATAAAATCAACAAACTATTCATATTCAGAACATCATAAATACACCACAAATATTTATGGTGAGAGAAAGAAATGAGACCCAAGAAGAGTATATACTGTACTACTTCTTTGTTATAAAATTCTAGACAATGCGAACTAACCTATAGCAACAGAAAGGAGGCCTGCAGCATCCTGGGATTGGATCAGGAGAGTAAGAATGGGTTGCAAAGAAGCATGAGGAAACATTGAGTGGTAATGGAAATGTAAAGTACCTTGATTGTAGTAATGATTTCATGGACATCTGCATATAAAAAAAAAAAAAAAAACACATTGAATTCTATACTTAATATGCATAGTTTTTATATGTTAATTATACCTTAGTAAAATTGCAATTTTGTTTTTTTCTAATCAGATTCAATGATAATATTCACTATCATTGAAAACTGTAGGCATGCATATAAGCCAAAGACCATATAGCTAAGGTTTTCAAGACAAATTTGCCCTCATGTTATTCAATCTCATAAATGTGATAATTGACAGTTTATGCTACTCTTGTGGAACTGAGGTAAACTGAAGCCATGGTTTACCTCAGCAATGAAACTTCTTTCTTAAATGATGGGAGTATATATTTTTCATCTCAGACATTTTACTTTTTTCTCCTTTCAAAAGTCAGTTTAAATAGTTCCTCCTTTGTGAAGCATTTCCTGATTTATTCTCCAAAGCCTTAGTTTGCTAAGATTTTTACAACAAATTATTCTAATCTTGGTAGCTTAAAACAACAGAGATATATTTTCTCACAGCCCTACAAACTTTTGTGTTGGCAGCACTGTGAATGCTCTCAAAGTTCTAAACAAGACCCATTCTTTGCCTCTCTTAGCTTCTAGGGATCTGGACTTCCTCAGCTTGGGGCAGTACAACTCTTAATCTCTGCCTGTCTTTATTTACCTCTCTACTTTATCTGCATGTATCTTCATGTTTCTGTTTCCAAACATTTTTTCTTCTTACAAGAATACTAGTCTGGCACTGACTGGTAGCACAGTGGATAAGGCACCAGCCTGTGAATCCAAAGGTTACTGGTTTGATTCCCAGCCAGGGCACATAACAAGGTTGTAAGCCAGGTCTCCAGCCAGGTCTGTAGCTGGAGGCAGGTGAAAGGCAACCATACATTGATGTTTCCCTCCCTCTCTGTCTCTCTCCATTCCTCTCTCTGAAAATAATGAATAAAATCTGAAAAAAAAAAATACTAGTCATTGAATTTTAGGTCTACTTTAACACTGTTTGATCTCATTTGATTTGACTAATTAAAACCACAAAGATTCTATTTCCAAAAAAAGGTTGTATTCTGTGTTTCTGAGTGGACAGACATTTTGAAGGGATTCTATTGTTCATACCAAATGTGCATACCCACTTCATATGCAAAATAGATTCTCCTTACCTTAAATGCCAAAAGTTTCAATCCACTTGAGCATTAACTCTAGATCTGACATCTGTTAACTCAAAAAATTCTGTAAAAGGACCCTTGGCAGAGAGTCCTTAGTTTTAATGGGCTTGATTTGCCTGTGGCCAGAGATGACTCTTAATAACAGAGTATGGTGAAAAGGAAATATATTTTGTCTATTTGAGGGGTATACAAATTTATATTAAAGGTGCAATTGTGCCATTAAATCCCACTGCCTTTAAAAATACCCAAAATATACAGTCCTGCCCTATTAGGCTAGCTTTAAAACAGACAAGCAAAAGGTACTGTCTTTCAGAAACACAACAATTCATAATTTAGAGTTCCAGCTATAAATTCAAAGTTCCCAGCAGCTGCTGTACCTAAGTAGGGGAGGATCTTGCACACACTCCCCAACTCTTATACCACAGGTAATTCCCTATCTCTGTGCAAACTGCATGTCTCCCTTTTTCCCCTTTCCTTTCCTCCTTCTAAGGCAGGTGAGTTCTCAGGTCATGTGTCTGTCTATGGGTCCACTCAAGGAAGTCTGGGAGAGAGAATCTGTCTACAGGTTGTTCATCCAAAGGGGACGACCTGAAGGTTGATGGCCAGCAATTTTAAATTCATCCCCTTTGATGTAAAATGTACTGTAAACAGTTCTGATCACTGACATAATTTTGGGTGGTACTGTAAACCTTTTCATCACTGTCCTCTGGGTAAGTCCCTTCCTATTTTCTTGGTGAGAAAAGGACAAAGGCTAGGCCATGTGACCTCACCCCACCCCAATCCCCAAACTGTAGAGTAGGGGATTTTGGCTCCCACTCTGTAACAGTTCCACATTTCAAAATCTAATTTAGCTCAATCATTTATGAGTATTTTCTAGGTATAGTACATCCTGGGGCAAAATACCTCATCATTTATCTACTGATGAAACCAGAAAACAGATTTTCTAATTCCACCATAGAATCATGGAACAGGCAAAAGATAGACTTTCACATTCTGGGAGGGAGAAAATGAAAAGAAGCAGGGAGTTACTGGTCGAAAGCATCCAGCAGGGTAAATTAGGTTTCAGAGACTGAAATAAGGCTCTGTTTTTTCATTCACTCCTGGGTGTACAGAGGTATCATCAGCTCAATCTCTAGTCTATAGAAGTTAAATTATTCTGGGTTTGCCAACCTGGCCTCTACCTTTTTTTTCAAAATATTTTTTCCTTTTTCTTGAAGAGTGGCATGTGTTTTTAGTTGAGTAATTCTACCAACTTGTTTCCTGTCTAAATCATCTCAAAAGATAAACCACCTTCTTCTATTTTTTTTTTTTTTCTGTCTCTCTGTCTTCAATCCATCCTGACAGTGTTTTTGCTGATATAACATTCTTAAAATGTCGGTCTTCCATGTATGTCAAGGGAACCCATCATACAAGAAAACTCTCTACACATCCTTGCTATATAACTTATCTCTATTCCTGGCTTCTCCTGAGATGGATGATTGGATTCATGTGTCACACACATACTATCTTCAGCAGAGTTTATTATACCACACCTTTGGAAGTATTTTTTGAGCACTTGGATAGATTGAAAATTATTGAAATCATTAAGTCTGGTTCATTTTTGCATCAAAGTTTCTTCCTGAATTTATGTAACTCTAGGAGAAACCAGGCCACACCTTTGAGAGTTTGGTAGAAATGTCCTTAGCCAAATATTGAAGCTCATAATTTACCAGTTATACCTTCCACACCATACTAGAACTTAATTCAGCAGAGTTTTCTGCCATTTTATAAAGCTCACTTGTCATCTGGTGCCCAGTAACAAGTTTCCTTTCTCCTTCTGAGACCTCACTAGAACTTTTAATGTTTTCATCTCTACCAACATTCTGTTCATAATGAAATATGTAATTTTTTAGCACAACAGATTTCTCTGACTTACTTTTTACTTCCATATGACTCCTCACCAGAAGTGTTTAATCTTTATATTTTGATTATCTTCTCAAGGCAATCTAAGGTTTTTCAGCCATGCACCTCAACATACTTCCAACATTTCCATACCTTACACAATTCCAAAGCTACATCCACATTTTTAGGCATTTGTTTTGCAATCATCTATCTTCTGGTATCAAAATCTGTATTAGTTTCTGAAGGCCATAAAAATGACCACAAACAAGGAGACTTAACAGAACCAAAATGTATTTTCTCACAGTTCAAGAACTAACAGTATGGAATCAAGGTATAAGCAAAACTATGCTCCCTCCAAAGGCTCCAGGGAAAGTCTCCCTTGTCTCTTTCAGTTTCCAGTGGCCCAAGGTGTTCTGTGCTCTGGGACAACATAATGCCAATTTCTGCCTCCTGCTTCAAAGGTCATCCCTCTCTGTGCTTCTGTACTCAAATTTTCTTCTTCATAATAAGGACACCAGTTATATTGGATTTAGATCTCTTCTTAATCCAGTATGACCTCATTTTAACTGAACTGATCACAATTGCAAAAACTCTATTTCCAAATAAGGCTACATTCTGAGATTTCAGATGGACATGAATTCTGATGGGCACTTTGCAGTTTAATGTAAATACCAGACTAAATTAATTCCTCTCATTCAAATGTTCTCATAATATCCTGTATCAAATTCTACTACAGAATGCCTATATACTATGTCTGCTTAGATGTTTCTCTATGAGATAATAGAGACCATAAATGAAAGGCTTTATTTTTAATTGTTATTCTCATATCTCTCTTACCTCATTGTCAAGCACAACATCTAAGAAATGATCAATACATAATTATTTAATGAATGAATGTTACATAAATGCTGGAGCTAAAGCTTAATTGAACAAAGTGTTTTACAGTCACTAATAAAGTTATATTGAACACATTTTAGTATTAGAGTACTTGTAAACTTTTCGCAAACATGGTTTAAAATGTTCATAAAAAATAAACATTCATGTTGTATCTAAAGTAAATGAAATTACAATAAAAAATACACAGATCTAATCAATCAAATGTCTTGTTGCCATTAAAATTATTTTGCTTATGTGCTCATCTGGAGAAATAGAAGATCCCTTTAACAACACAAGAAAGGCAAAAAATAAAAACAACAGTTGCAATATGACCAACTTCTCAAACTATTTATACTTTTGTAAAATAGATCTTATATTTTACAAACTGCAGATATTTGATTTTATTTTCTCTGTAAGGGTGTATTGCATGAAAAATTTTCATCATATACTCATGTGCCTGCAATTGCACATTTGTATCCTATCTTCCTACAAATGCCAAGAGCAGAACTGTCAGAAAAAATTCTGTCAGGTACACCAGGAAGTCTTGCCTGAGGCCCCCACATTTGAACTGCAGAGCCATTGTATGAGAATGTTAAACCCTGAAAGAGAACTTTTTGTGTGTTTCCCTTCCTCTAGGGCTTGAAATTCAACCCTATACCAGGACAGCATTTCTTGTAATTTAGGTTGTACCATTTTACTTTAAGTTCACTTCTCAATTGAAATTCCTCTTTCCTCTGATTAATTTTTAATATGTTATTTACCTGAAAATTAAGTATTGTGTAATTTAGTGCCAATGAGTAGGCCAAGGGAATGAATGAATAGCAGATTTCCTGTTAACAATTTGGTATGATAATATGGCTTGGAAAAGTAATCAATTTTCATTGGAGATACTGTCTCCAGGGAAGCCTGTAAAAATGAGCTTTCTTTGCTTCTTTAGCAATATTTTTGAAGCTACTGAAATTGGGGTCATAAAGGGTTGATAGTTATTCTTTGTGGGCTTCCTCCTTATCACATCTGCAACTCCACATAGCTTTTTAAAGTATGTACTTGCTACATTGCTTTAGAGGATTTACATGCCTTAAAAGTAATTTGACAGCTTTTTCTTTTTCTTTCCCCTAAAATATCAGTCAGGAATGTATAAAAAATAAAGTATTTACCAAGCATAATTTGTGACTAATACTCAAGACTATTGAAAGTAAAACTATTTTATGAACATAAATTTATGATATTTAACTTCCTTTTAAAGTGAATTAAATTAGTTTAATAGTATGTTTATTTCAGATGTTTATCTTAATAATGATCACCTATTCAGGTAGTATCTCCACATTTCATTTTATGCTTCTATACAGACTTGATGATCATCAACTTTATTGCATGGTACAAAAAGAGGTCTCTTCAGCTCTGGCTGGTGGCACAGTAGATAAGGTGGCAGCCTGCGAACACAAAGGTCACTGGTTTGATTCCCAGCCAGGGCACATAATCAGGTTGCAAGCCAGGTACCCAACCAGGTTTACAGCTGGAGGCAGGTGAAAGGCAACCACACATTGATGTCTCTCTCCCTCTCTATCTCTGCCTCTCTCTCCCTTTCTCCCTCTCTGAAAATAATAAATAAAATCTTTAAAATAAAAAAGAGGCCCCTTCTTTTGCATTTGTACTGTTTTCTCTAGTTTAATTTTGTTTTTAAAAAACATTTTATTCATTATTTTCAGAGAGAAGGGCAGGGAGGGAGGAAGAAAGAGAGAGAAGCATCAATGTATGGTTGCCTTTCACCTGCCTCTAGCCAGGGACCTGGCTGGAGACCTGGCTGGAGACCTGGCTTGCAACCTGGTTATGTGCCTTGACTGGGGAATTGAACCAGTGACCTTAGGGTTCACAGGCCAGCACCAAACTACTGAGCCACACCAGTCAGGGATTTGTTTGTTCATTTGTTTGTTTCTTTTTAATTGAATGAAACCTTAAATACAAAGCTCTATACAAAATATTTTAAAAACTTAGACTTAGTCTATATTTAGAACAGTTCCAGATTAGTCTTTCTCCACCCCCCTACAAAAAAATATATATAATAGGTTTATTTTCCTTTTTAAAAAGGAATGTTCATTCATTCAAACTTAATTCAAGAATTTATTAAATAAATATTTCCAAAATCCCCATGTGTTATGGCATATGAAGAATACTGAGAATACAGAAATAAACATGATATAAGAACCATGGACTTAGGAAGTTGCAACCTTACTAAAGAAGGAAAGAAAACAGAATTATGAAACAAAGCTAAAAAAATATAGGAGAAGTACTTCCACAAGAGAGGGCTTGTCATAATATTATAAGAATTAGATGATGAATGGTTACCAAAGAAAGTGATTTTGAGGTAGGGTACCTTGAAAGATGAGAAGTCAAGGGAAGAATTGAAGGGGATGGAGAATAGAGGAAAGACTTTCTAGAAAAAGGGATTAGTTAAAAGCAGTGATGCACACATTTTGCATCTGTAACATACCTAAGAACACTAGATCCTTTTAGCAGTGCACTTAAACTGATTAAAAATCTCATAACAAATATTACATGACAAAACAATAAACGTAACGCAAGCACCTTTACACTACATAGCATCCCAAATTGTCTATAAAGTTATCCATGGTTATTGCACAGTTGAATTGGTGGTCCTTTCAGTATTGTATTGCTTTTTGAATTGAATTGCTTATTACCCTGACTAAGCTTTCTTATATACTCACAGGGCAGTTATTATTGATCCCAGGAAACAAAGACTCATCTTCAGTAGTAGTTTGGCAAACATTTCCTACCTCTGCCTTATAGAAAATCATACCTTACTCTTTCTCATATTGAATCACTTCCTCTACTAAATAGTCTCCCTGGCAGGCCCCATCATAACATTGAGTATTCTTAGTTTTATAAAAATACATATTCAAAATAAAATGGATCAAAATTTGGCCATATATCTGTAAGCATTATTATTATGCTGCTCACTGATGAAGAAACACCATACTATATATAACACATGCTGAGAAAAGTTCATTTTATCTGAAATCTATAAAAAACTGAGTGGTTGAATTTCACCTACAGTAGATATAAATTTGAGTGATAAAAACTTGAACGGTAATAAAAAGGGACCTGATTGTGAATTGTTTTTGGATGCTTCACTAAGAAAATTATTATTTTTTGTTTGTTTGTTTCTGGGTTTGAGGTTCTTGGGTTCCCTAAGATAGAAATCAAGAGAGAACTCCAGAGAAATTTCCAGACAGATTTTATTAAGTTTATGTTCAAGCACAGGGGAGGCAGCAGAGAGGAAAGAAAGGTCCTATGAAGTGGCTCAGTGGCTCTTCTGCTTATTTGTTTTCAAAAGCTTCCCAGCAAGTGGACTTGCATGAAAAGTCAGGGTTTTAAAAAGCAGTGAGGTTGTGGAATTTTCCAGTCAGGGTATGAGAAGCAAGTCATTAAAAGGGAGCTTTTTCATGGAGTAGAGGGGTGGTTACATCCGTGTGGGCATATCAGGTGTTTATCCTGGCCCTTTGGTATCCTTGGAATGCCAATTTGGTGCAAGGAGCCAGCTCTGTGGTTTCTTTTAACTAGTGCTTCTGTGATCTTAGGCACAGGTACCTATGCTATCTCATCTTGAATAAAAAATGAGAAATAGTCAAGCAAGGAATCAATCTACCCTAACTATGCTTAGGGCAGATTAACCTATGAAGACAAATGTACTATATAGGCCAGGATGAAATGGGGAGATTAGAGGCAGGGTATCCTATTAGAAGTGGTCTTCAGAGCAAGCACTATTAGTTTCAATAGAAGAAATGGCTGAGGAAACAAAATGGGAATGTCTATGAAAATTACAGCACACAATCCAATGCTACCTGGGATGTTAAAGACATACAACACTTGCTATGTTTGGTACCATTTGCAACAGTAATAAGGTCTGAGATGATACCAGGTTCATTGTCACACCAACATTTTAATTCTATCTAATGTTTGTCTAGACTATAACCCAGTTTGAGAATACCAATAAATTATGACCAAGAATATTTATTTTATATGATTACACTCCTCAGAGTGAGTTATTAGGTGCTCTAGAGCCTGGGGGCTGCTAATCTTTAGGATTGCCCTTGCACAAGCCATTGTGGAATCCAGAAAACTGTAAGTTAATAGCATTGTTTCCTCTGCCTGATGTGATTTAATGGTAATCAATGTCACTTACTAATTCATTAAAAAGCCTTCTTCACAGCTCATCAAAAACTAAAACCCAGGGGAGTTGAACCTTTCCAGGCAATTAAAGACAAGAGCACCAAATTTTTCCAAATACAGTTTAAAATAAGCCCATAAGATAATAACTAAGTGAAAGTATTTGTTGGTATTTGGAAACTCTTCTTTAATTGGAATCAAATTATAAAGAGGATTAGTCTTAAAAAATAAGAAAGAAAAAGTATATAAATGTCTTTCTGTTGTTCAAAGGCAGTTCAAACTTTTCCTACTTACAACTTAAATAAAGAAGTTTAGAATAGTCATTGTAAACTTTGCCTTCTAAATTGCCAACACATTATTAAGGTCATATTTATTTATTATTTTATTTATGTATTTTTAGAGAGAGGGGAAGGCAGAGAGAAAGCGAGGAAGAGAAACATCAATGTGTGGTTGCCTCTTGCATGACCCTTAAATAGGAACCCAGCCCACAACCCAAGCCTGTGCCCTGACTGGGAATCAAACAAGTAGCTTTTTAGTTCTCAGGCCAGCACATTCTCAGTCTGGCACTCAGCCCACTGAGCCACACCAACCAGTGCTAAGGTCACATTTAGTTTGATCTTCTTCAAAGTGGGTAAGACAAAACTAAAAGACTATGATTATATAATAAAAGAATTGTAGAATCAAAGAAAAAAAAAAAAAAAAGAAGAAGAACTGTAGAATCACCTATTGTTCATCAAAGCAAGGATT
Organism: Noctilio leporinus; assembly: GCA_004026585.1. NCBI lineage: Eukaryota > Metazoa > Chordata > Mammalia > Chiroptera > Noctilionidae > Noctilio > Noctilio leporinus. Next base: position 68,957 of record PVIW01001858.1, read on the forward strand.
AGAATCCCCCCAAACCCTATAATACAAATTAATTTTCTTAATTCAGTCAAATTTACTTTGTCATGCTTTTGAGTTTTGTATTTGGCTTTGTTTCTATAATCCATATTATTATACAACCTGTTATATTTTCTTGGAAATGTGGACTTAACTAGAGGGAGCATTTGTAACCTTTGTGAGAAAAGTATTCTTTTCTAGACAAAATTTGCTTTTCCCTTCTACTGAACCTTTATGAACTTTTTCCAAAGGGAAATAATTTTTTGAAGGGCTGAAATGAAGTGATCTGAGAGCTATATAACTCTACAAGTATACCTGAAGACACCCTATTGCTTCTAAGTGCAGAGAATTGCTGGAGACAAAATAGAAAGAGGATTTATTTCTTGTATTGAAAGAGCATGCCATTCTATAGCCAGTTTCACTGGAAAAAAATCTTTCTGTTTTACTTTAGGGAAAATTTAATTTCCAGATGCACAGGAAATTTTTTTATGTCTCTCCAGAAAAACAAAATAACAACAGCACAGCAGTCTTTCCAAAGTGGCATTAATTCTGTGTAGTGGAAACATTTTTACTTGTTAAGCTTTTCTTCTCATTCTAGTTAACAAACTTTTAAAGCAGATGTATGGCAGAAACTGTTATAGTGATTCTATATTAGAAACTTGTATTAAAATATTAACTTACGTTCAAGAGAAAACCATAGGCCCAAAGTGTCATTGCTTATGCTTAACACTTATGATATCAAGCCTAGACTTACTGCCTCACCTTACTATAGTTTTGTCCTTCACCAGAAATGTGTTTTCAATCAAGGAACCTGAAATTTGTTGGTCAACACCTCTGAGATAATCCATCACATGAGCCCTCTTTATCCCGGTAGGAAGAAGAGACAATCTCCATGATAAAACCCTAGACCCATACCTTCCCCTCGAAAAGAAGAACTTCTGGCCTAAAAACAATCTTTTCTTTGCTTTGGCTAATAGTTTTCTTGTCCCACCCTTCTTCCTATTAAAAAGTTTAATTTTGTACACTCCTTTTTAGTGCCAGATTCATGGATGGATGCTGCCCAATTCATGAATCACTATACAAGGCCAATTACATCTTCAAATTTACTGGGTTGAATTTCTCTCTTCTTAAACACCTATAATTATTATCTGCTTGGCAAATTTAAACAGACTTTCCTTAAAGATTGTGAATGGTAATTCAGTCCTCTATGGTGCCTCTCAAGAAAGAACTGGGCTTTTAGTCAAAACTAAATTTTTAGAGAATGGAAAGACATTCACATGTTTTAAAGTTATTATGTTCTTATTTATGTTACAATATTGGTTGTATAAAAATCTTATCTGATAGTTTGAAATTAAATATGGCCTGCTGGAATAACTACTTCAATTTTTTTTATGCCTTTTCTAGTAATAAGGGAAAAACCAAATGGCTTCCATAAGAAAAAACATACATATTTCCATTTATACACAAAAGGTCTGTCCAAAAACTATCCAACCATGTAAAATAAAAAATAGAGACATTCATTAAAAAATACACAAGATACAAGAAAAATTGTACATACAACAATGATGCCTCAGTCCCCCTTAAAGTAGGTACTTTGGGGCCTCACACAGTTTTCCTAATCACCATCAGCTGCCCCATCATAATTTCCTGACTCTCATTTTTGGTCTGAAATCTATTCCTTTTCAAAGATGAGTTTAGTTTTGGGATAAACCAAAACTTGCAGGATGCCAAATCTGGATTGTAGATTGTCTGAGTTACCTGGGTGATTTGATGTTTTGCCAAAAATCTCTGTACAAGATGGGATACATGAGTGGATACAATATTGTGATGAAACTGCCAATCACCAGTTGCCCATAGTTGCGGTCTTCTGAATCATCCCAATAGTTTCCACAGAGGAATGTTCAAGCTTAATGCAAAATTTGATGCAGGTTCATTGCTGTACTCACTCAGTCATTTTGAATGTGATGGCCACACAGTACACATGTTCATTCCGTGGTGTCTACTGCCCCCATTGAGTGACAGAATGACGTTGTCATTGTTCACACATGTATATTCCAGGTCATTCTCCTTGGCTGCCAGGTTACATGGATTTTTCACAAACCATTCTCCTTATACTAACAATGGCTGGACTTTTTCAAATGAGTCATTTACATACTCAGCAAATAGCTGCTCCTTGGCCATGTCTTGATCCAGGAGACATACTTGATGTCTTAATTTCTCAGAATAGCTCTGGGAAAGCAGGCTGTGGATTACATGGGCAAGAAATTTTGGTGCCTTGTAAATGCCTAGAATCAGAAGTCCTTTGACAAGATGGTCATGGTTCTCTGAAACCATGGGCTGTTTGCCTTATAAGGCAGCTATGGTAGTAGAAAGTCCTGGATAGCAATTTCCATATCAGGGCTCAGGGAAAACATTTTTCTTGCTAGTGGCACTGTCTTTTGACTACTAGTGTTTCCCAGAGGTTTTACTGAGCCACCTCTATGGCATGGAATCATGTGGGAAACAATGTGTTATCTCCCATGCTCTCTATTACTGCCCCAGGGTCTGGTCTATGATAGGGTCTGGGTACCTACATAATGGTTTGAAGGGTGTCAGCAAGAAACTCCAGCTCAAATGTGTCTGAAGTTATTTTATTTATTGACCTTGCTCCATGATTCTTTTAAACTGCACTATTCTTTGATGATGATTATACATCATCATTCTACTCTTTTAAAAAAATTAATTAAATTTAAAAAAGATTACATTTATTATTCTTACAGAAAGGAGAAGGGAGAGAGGCAGAGAGGGAGAGAGATATTCATGTATGGTTGCCTTTCACCTGCCTCCAGCTACAGACCTGGCTGGAGAGCTGGTTTGCAACCTGATTATGTGCTGTGGCTGGAGAATTGAACCAGTTACCTTTGGGTTAACAGGCTGGTGCATTATCCACTGTGCCACCAGCCAGGGCTCATTCTACTCTTTCTTATCATTGAGCTTATCAACCTACATTTTCCATCTTCACCTTTTTATTCCCAAAGTACTTGATGAAAAAATAGAGTATAACACAGAAGCAACACTAAACTTAGAGTCCAACAAAACCACTTTCAAATTTGGCCAAATAATTTCCAAAGTTCTATTCCTTAGGAAAATTAAATAACTTCTATAAGCCTATTTCCTTACCTGTGAATTAGAATATTGACTACCAAGCACATGGGCTTGGTGTGTGAATTTAGAGAGAGAGAGAATCCCTGAAACACCCATGTATAGTGTGCTGCACACAAAAACTGCTTAGTAAATTGCTGTTCTTATGCATATCTTGGATATTGCACTTAATACAATTTCTTTTTCACAGGAATCAAAGGTTTTTAAGGTCAAATGCTGTCTTTTAATATTTTCTGCATTTTCAGCATTAGAACAGTATCTACAATATACTAGATAATTAAAATAAAGATAAGTGCATGGGCAGCAGAAGAGCACAGGATAAACTCTTCCCCTCCTATCTGTCTCCTTAAAGCTTGGTATAATCTCTAGCCTCTCTTATAATTGCTTCTCTATCTGGTTTAACGTGCAAATAAAGAGGGTCTGGCATACACTCATTAGCATGATTATTACCTTCGGTCAGTCAATTCAATTAAGCCAAATTTATTGAGTTCCTAGTCTGTGCTGGACTCTCAGAAAATAAAAATAAATAAGATTTGTTTTCTCAGTCTAATGGAGATAATGAAACAGAGGAATGATGTTTCCAAAATTTTAAATTCCTTCAAAGGGGAAAATACTCATTTCCTATCATATATATTTAAAAAAAGGTCAAGTTCAATGTGATAATTATTCCTTAAGAGCTATGCCTCTATCCCAACTTACCTAGATTTACCATTCCCATTTCATATTTTCTGTTCATATATAATGCATATTTGAGGGGATTAATCTCCATTTCATTCACCTCTGACTAGGTATATTCTACTCACCAACTCTCAGTGCCAATGTACTTATTTATTTATTTACTTATTATGTTTTTAAATCTCAAAATAGATTTTCAGAACTATTACTTAACAATCTGAAAATGTGCTAAAGTTGGTGTCACCATATATATATGATATATATATATATATGATATATATGTATATATATCATATATATATATATATATATATATGACAAACTTGGAGACTTGAAGAGTTCATATGAACTACTCAAAATCACAAACTAGTAAGGTACAGAATTTGTTCAGATTTTGTTCTTAAACTTAATTTTTGTGAATGGAAGATTATCTTTATTGTTATTTTTAACTCTAATAACGTTGGCTGTTTGTTGCAACATATTTTTCTTTTATTTTTTATTCTCACCCAAAAACATTTTAAAATTATTTTTAGAGACAGAGGAAGGGGGAAGCAGAGAGAGTGAGAGAGATGAATGTGAGAGAGAAACATCACTTGGGTGCCTTCTCACATGTGGCCCAATGGGGATCAAATTTGCAACTCAATTATTTGCCCTGACCAGGAATCAAACCTGTGACCTTTCAGTCTACAGGCCAATGCTCCAACCAACTAAGTCACATGGGCTGGAGCTGTATTTTTATTTTTTACATTGACTACAGGCTCTAATAGATATTCTAAATGATACACGGGGGATTTTGAAGTAGTCCAATAAATAACTGCTCACTTGCCTGCCTAAATCCTGATTAAGCTGATAATTAACACCGATATTTAATGTAACTGAGAATCTAAAGCCTAATGTACTTACTAATACTGAAGCAAATAGCAATGAGGCAACCAGTCATTCACAGCTGAAAGGCTTCTCCAAGAAGGAGCTCTTTCTAATAAAACTCAGTGTTGAGGGATAGAGGAAATCTTGATTCTTATAGGGAGGCCTGTTCCAAATAGGAAAGGTAAACAACAGTGTGGGCTAATATGCAGAGTTTCTCTTTCCAAGCCCAATAATCAGTTAAGTTATTCATTTCCACAGGTGTAATAGAAAACTAATTTAAAAAGGGCCAGATGTGTTCTCTAAATAGAAGTCTCTTCACATAGAAGGAAGTATCAGGGTTGGGAAGAAATAATCCCTATGATCATTCCGAAGTTGCAGTTGCATTAATTTAGTGTTGATAATCTTAAGGCACATGTTGACTGGGTGAACTGTCATGAGCAGCTTAATATGATGACAGTACTCTTGACATCTACATAAGTTTACTCCCTGATACTAACCATGCTTTAAATTATGAGTATTTTTCCTGAACTGATCTTAATTGATATAAATTTTAAGTTGGGAAACTCCAAAATTTATCAGAAAGGAATATTAATGATATTAGTTTCAAGGCCAGAGATAAAACATTTACTCTGATTTTTATTTTTCAAAAGAAAGTACATATATAAAAAATGGACAAAGCCCTGGATGGTGGCACAATGGACAAGGCACCTGCCTGTGGACCCAAGGTCGCTGGTTTGATTCCCAGGAACAGCACATAACCAGGTTGCAAGCCTGGTCTCCAACCAGGTCCGTAGCCAGAGGCAGGTGAAAGGCAACCATACGTTAATATCTGTCCCTCTCTTTCAGCCTCTCTCTCTTCCTCTCTCTCTAAAAAATAATCAATAAAATCTTTTAAAAATTGAAATAAAATTAAAAAAATTAAAATATGGATGTTAACTTTTTCTAGAACAGATTATATGCTAAGCTTTAAAATGAACCTTCATGAATTTAAAAGTAATAAAATTATAAAAAGTGTTTGATTTTGCCACACTGAAATTAACATGGAAGAAAAACTTAGTAAATTCACAAATATATTGAGGTTAAACTAAACTTCCCACTTCATAATAATTGGATTGTTGCAACGTCTTAATAACAAATGGATCCAGAAAGAAATCATAAGGAGGAAATTGGAGATTACTTTGAGATTAATGAAATGATAATATAAAAAAACACTCACATTTTGCTCTAAATGCTTCTATTAGAAAAATAAGATTTTAAATCAAATCCCCCAGCCTTCTACTTCTAAGAATTTTTTTAAAAGAAGAAAATGCTAAGTTCAAAGCAAGCAGAACTAAGGAAATAATAGAGTAGAAATAACAAATGAAAAATAGAAAACAAAATAAAAAAAATAAAATAAAGCCCCGAACTGGTTCTTTGAGAGGATCAACAAAATTACCAACCCTTTTCCTAAACAGAACAATAAAAAACCGATGTCTCAAATTATTAAAATGAAGAATGAGAAAGCAAATATCAATATGGACAATAAAGAAGTAAAAAGTATTATAAGGAAATTTTATGCCCAAAATGAGAAAACTTGGATAAAATGGACAAATTCTTAGAAAGAATTAAATTACTTAAACTGACTAAAGAAGAAATAGATTATTTAAATGGACTTGTAAGAAGCTAAGAAATGAAATCAGTAAGTTAAATAATTCTCAACAATGGCTCCATTGATGATTTTTATCAAATGCTTAAAAAAAGGATTATACAAATTTTTTTGTATAATAAATAAATATTATTTATTATGTTAATAAAACTAGAGCATTTCCAATTTATTATAAAATATCTGTCAAAATCAGACAGATATTATAAAAAAGTAAACTTCAGTATAAAATTTGTATAAATATGGATGAAAAAATCTTCAATGTAACAACTAATCCAATTCAACAAAATCTAATGGTACACCAGTCAGATAAGTTACCTTCTTTCCTGACTTACACAACATAACTTATCCCTGAATGTAAAGTTAGTTTAAGTCACAAAATCCAATTAATGTAAGATGTCATTGTAATAATTGACCATAACCACATGATCTTGATAGATGCAGAAAAAGCATTTGACAAAATCCAAACCTCTTTAATGAAACTAAACAACAATAACAACAGGAAAATAAAACACAAGTAAGTATTAAATAAACTATAAAAATAAACCTGAGCCGATATTTTATTTAATAGTGGAAAGCGGAATGCATTTTCCCTACATTTGTCACATATGGTCCAGTTTCTTAATTCTGTTGTCCTTGCATGCTATGCATGGACTTTATCTAGACATGAACATCTGCAGTCCTTTTGAAAAAAAGTATCTTTTGTCCTCTACTACAAGGGAGTGTTGCTATTGCCTCTTGCTATGAAATTCTTTAAGCTAAGAAAACCTATATCTTAAGAGTAATTTTTCCCTCAATCAGTCAAAAATTCCAGAGCTAACTCAAAATCAGGTCACAAAACTGCCTCTTTAACCTGAATGTAGAATTAATCTCTAGAAAATTCCCAGTGTGATCCTAAATGCAGGATTAAATTTGCGTCAGCTGAACTAGTATTACCTGTCTTCTTGGACAGTCATAAAATTTAAACCTCAAACTTTGCTAAGCTTTGGTGTATTTCTGCAGAACACTCAAAAAATGTAGCTGTTTTGCATGTTAATGGTGGAAAATTGCATTACTATTGATTGTCTTAAATGGCTATGTCTGCAGATAACATTCATGAATCTTATGATTCATGAAAAGAAAATATTCTTTTCTTTTATTGTATTTGCTTAGCAAAACCTTATTTTCTACAGTCCAAAGTCAGGTAGATGTCAACTTGTAGGTACATTAAAGCAGAAACATGCCTTTTTCTCAATGATAGTGTGCAAATAAGCTAGTTACCCTCTCTTGCAGCCAGCACATGTTAAGGCCACAAATCAGACCAAACTTTAGTTAAGGTCCCTAGAGTCTATACTTCGCTGGTCTCAATCCTTGGTGAAGACCTCAACCCTTAATTTTGCCTTTGCTGAGACCTGAAATTTTGCTGAGAACTGCACCATTTGTATAAGGCTGAGGACTTCCACAACTTGGTTGTATAGAAATAATTGCTTGACATTTGACAACACTACTCTATGTTACAATGACTAACCAAGGTAAAAAAATCTCTTTAGCTGCTATTATTAGAAAAGCCACTCAGCCAGGTTGCCACAGGTACAGGTAAAGTGTGACCAATTGTATTTTACTAACATACTCTTCTGTATTGTGATCTTGTCATGATTCAATCAAGGAAAAAAGTCTCATTCTTTCCCCTTGAATCTGAGTAGTGCCCATGACTTGCTTCACCAATAAAATATGGAAGCAGCAAGGTTTTGGGACTTCTGAGGCTACATTATGAGAAGTCTTGTTGCTTTCACCTGGATCTCTTGGAACCCTTATTTTGGAAGTCAGCCACTTTTATCAAGTACAATCAACCTAAGATCATCATGCTGTGAGAATCTACGCCGTACTCAGAAGACCTGGAGGACAAAATACTATGTAGAGAGACAGGAAGACCAAGGAACATGGTGACATCAGGCATGTCTGTGAAAAAGATGCCATCTTGGAAATAGTTGTTCCAGGCCCAACTTCCCTGGGTGATGCCACAAGGCCACACTGTCTAAACTTTTAGGACAGTTTATTATGCAGCAGTACATAAGCAGAATGCCACCTATACAACTAAAAAATTCATATATATATATATATATATATATATATATATATATATGTGTGTGTGTGTGTGTGTGTGTGTGTGTGTATGCGTGCGTGTGTGTGCGTGTGTGTGCGTGCGCGCGCGCGCGTAATTTCTCATAAGATTGCTATTTTGGATTAGGGTCCACCCTAGAAAATATTGACCTTATCTTAACTTGAGTATATCGGCAAAGACCCCATTTACAGAAATATATTTATACAAGATCATTCCACAGCAATAGGCAAAATATGTTGACCTATTCATATCCTACTGTTATTCATCTCTCTCAAAGTAAATTATCCGTTGAGGTTTCTAAGTACTTGGATGAATACGTAGGATGTTGCTGTTTTTGAGCTCAACTTTACCTTTCCTTTGTATCCTGCTTCCTGTCCTAAGGATAAGACCTGAAACCCTGGAACTTACAGCACAGCGAAGAGCACACATTTTCTGCAAATCATGCATCCCAAAAATAAAGAAAAGAAACACATTTAGCTACAGATGCTAGATTTTGTCTTCCAGACCCACTGATTGTCATTGTTTACCTTGGATGAAGTGAGAATAGGAATAGAGAGAGTTCAGAAATGTTAAACATCATGGAAAGAGATGGCCCACAAGCAGCAGGAGAGAGAGCCCATCATTCTCCCTCTCCCTCAATCCTCTCCCACGATTGAAATGGTAAAGAAAATGACTTTCTTCTCAGTTTAATAGAGAAGATAGGAAGAAGATCATGACAGATACTATATAAAGTTCCACCCTCTCACAGCTAAAAATATATGCTATAATCCATTATGAATCAGTATATTAGCTAAGACTACTTTGGTCCTAACTTACTTCAGCTGGCTCAGCAATTAATATTGAGGTTCCACATTCCTTCCAATGACAGGAAACACATGTACTAAGATTCTTGATATATATATATATAATCATCAGCCTGGAATGGTTAGCAAAAGTTTAGGTGTTGATCTAGGTTCCTAGGATTTTCACAACAAGCTGAAGGACTTAAAACAAGAAAGATTTAATCTCTCAAAGTTCTGCAGACTAGAAGTTTGATATCAAAGTGTGGACTGGACCATGCTTATTTTATAGCCTTCAGAAGAGGATTCCTCTTTGTTTTCTGTTCAGCTTCTGAGAGCCCCAAGAGTTCCTTGGCTTGTGGCTGTATGATTTCAATCTCTTCACCATCTTCACATAGTCACCTTCCCTCTGTTTCTGTATCTTCTCATGGTCTTCACCTCTCTGTGCCTTTGTTTTCTCCTCTCATAAAATTGTTTGTCATTTTGGATTAGGGTCCACACTAGTCAATATTTTTATGTTAATTTGATTGCATCAGCAAAGACCCCATTTACAAATAAGGTCTTATTCATAGGTTCTAAGGGTTAGAACTCAACATATCTTTGGGGGAGCTTTTTTGGAGGTTTAACAGAGGAGCACAACTACTTACGTATCCTTGATCAAAGAACCGGCCTCACCTCTACTGGGAAAGGTCATCTTCTTTGACCAAGAACATAGCTTTGGGAGGGAAGCACATGGAGCTCTAAGGAAGGAAGGAGGCACTTGCCTAGCCAGCCAGATCAGCAGAGTCAACCTTGATGGCCAACAGGGTGACAGATGACAAAGCCAGATTGCCCTTGCACCCTGAACATATCTTTTGGGGGGAATAATTCACCCCACGTTAGATATTTCCATTATATGCTAAATTTCCAGGCTAGACACTTAATTTCTTAACTCCATGATATTCAGGAAGGCAAGACTTTGATCAGTTTCTTGTTGTTTTTGAACAGGAGGGCTTTAGATATACAGTCAGATTTCACATTCTTTTCAAAGGAACAAGACTAAAAAAAACCTTTCTTTGCTTTAGTATAAAACAGATATTTTCATTTCAAAGCTTTTAAACTGAAGGATTAATACTGTTTATGGAAGTAACGATAAAAGATAAGAGCAATTGAATAATGATGCCCACTGTTATGAACACCAGAGTAAGTACCACCACTTTGGCATCCTCAGAATTTACTGATTCAAAAGCATACTGCATTAAAAAAGATTTAATGGGCCATGAAAACATAAAAGTAATGTATTGTTTTATAATCCATTTGAGCATTCTTAGAAGAAAAGCTTTTTGTGCTTGGTGAGTAGTTTATGGTTCTTGGAGGCCCTTATAAATGTTTGTGTGGATTTCTGTACTTTTGGAGTCAGATGCTTTCATTAGAAAAGTAGCTTGGTTTTTAGGTGACAGATGCTATGGCATAAAATCAGTTCTTCTCATTTTAAAATTTACTTCTACATATTATAGCCATAAAATTTTTTAGAAATATTATTATATAAAAATGCCAGCAATAATGCATATATTCACTCATTCAACATTTATAGACTATTTAAATGTGCCAAACTTCTGCTAAAAGTCAACAGTAGCAATATATTTAAACATGCTGCAGTAAAATTAATATTTACCTTTCATGAAAATCTTACTTCAAATGGACTATTACTATAAGGAACTTGAGACTTGGAGTAGCAGAGATAGGAATATGAGTCCTAGCTCTGCTATTTGCTAGTTTTCTAAAATTACATTAACTACTTTAAGTCTCAATTTAGTACTTGAGAAGTAAAAATAATAGCTTCTTCCTTAGTTCACAGTGTTGCTTTTAACGAATGTTTACATATAAAAGCATTTAGAAAAAAATGTAGTGAATTTGATATTTATTAAAGATTATTACTTCTCATGGCTATTATTAACAATTTATATATTATGTATTGCTAATTACTATTATTAACTATATATACACATATATATGTGTGTGCATGTGTGTGTGTATATATAGATATAGATATAGATATAGATATAATATTATTTATTTCCTAGGTCTTCCATAACAATTATTATAAACTTGGGAAGCTTAAAACAATAGGAAATATAACCTCCCACTTCTGGAGGCTAGAAACCCAAAATCAAGTTTTCAGCAGGACCACAATTTCCCTGAAGGATCTAGGGCAGAATTCTTCTTTGTCTCTTCTAGCTTCTGGTGGTGACCAGCCCTTATTGGCCTTTCTTGGCTTGTAGATGAATCATAGCAGTCTTCACACGACCTTCTCTCTGGTGCATCTATGTTTCTGTGACCAAATTTTCTCTTACAAGAACATCAGTAACATTGGAGTTTGGGTCTCTCCTAACCTAGTATAATCTCATCTTATCATATATATATGTGTATATACATATATATACATATATATACATACATACATATATATATATATATATATATATATATATATATATAAACTTATTTCTTAACAAGATCATATTCATAGGTTCTAGGTGGACATACATTTTGGGAGAATAGTACTCTAGTATACACAGACTCACACACGCTCTCTATAACTATACGTACTTTGTTTAAAAAGTTGCAAATATTTCATGAACTCTAACTTCCACATCACCAGAGTATTCTGTGAAATAGAGGCATTTGAGCAACTCTGTTTATCTGACTTAAGATTTATAGAAAATTATTTATGGGCCTAACACTTTCTTTTTCTAATGTGCTAGGTTGACGTCTGCCATTCCTGAGATGTGTAGGATGCTGAAAGCACAAGATAGCAAATGACCTCAGTCTCCGTAAATACCTGATCTGACACATGGAAGAAAAACTATAGGGTCAAAGTTAAAGGCATGAAATTAGAGGCATATTGAATAGAAAAGACTTAAAAATGTGTTCCATATCTATTCTTCATCCAGCAATGCTACTATTATATCTGTTATTACATCCTTGAAAGTTCTAGATTAAGGCTGTGATAGTACCCTCTTTTATAGAAAATGAGAAATGGTAGGAAATAATGGCTTTAAGCAGTGGTTTCCCAAGTTGATAATTCCGAAAAAATTATTTTCAAAGTCTGTGAAATATTTATATTCATGCAAACATTTTGTATGGTTTCATGTTTTTAGATATTAATACATATATATGAATTAAAAATAGATAAAAATTTTCATGTGTATATGCATACACACATATTGGGTGTGGGATGTATATATGCATACACACATACTAAATTTTTGGAAACTGTTGGCTTAGAACATAAGAACTTTGTACTTATACATGTATTTATACATGTTATTTATATGTGATGTATTTATATAGTCACATAATTATTAAAGTGTTCAGTTGTTTATTGAATGCATTGATGTGACATTGTAGTCTAGTTTTAGGGACACAGTATGAATAGAAAAGTATGCCTACTCACAAAGGGTTATATTTTAATGAAGGTGAAAGCCAAGAATTATGAGATACTAAATGAAGAATTAAAGAGAATCAGGAACACAAAAAAGCATAGTTTATTCAATTAATAAGTCTATAATTTGTACTTTATCACAATCAAAATCTTCTGTAAAAGATATTATTAAAATTATTTTAAAAAATAAGAAACTGACAAGTTTGAAATGTATATTTTAAAAAAGTGATGAAATTTATATAGAAGTGGTCTTAAAAGTCAACAATAAGAAAACAAACCAATTAAAAAGTGGGTAAAATATTTGAAAAGACTTCTCAACAAAGAAGATATACCTATGGCAATGATGTGAAAGATGCTCAACTCACATGTCATTTGAGAATTGCTAATTAAAACAAAACAAGATACAATTTCACACTTATTAGAATGCCTTAGTTTGTCTAAAAATTTACAATAACATTAAATAGTTATTGAAATGTATAACTCTATTGAGGTTACCAGCTGAGAAATATGAGGACAATAATCTAGATGACAATATTCCCTTTCATCATACTTGTGTCATTGTATTGCCATAAATGAATATTAATGAAGTAAATGAAACAGACTGGAATTCCTAAATAACCTTTTACAGATCTAATTGCAGATGGACCAACAAAGGTGTCCACCTACCAATCCCCATAATCTATAACTATATTAATGACAAGGGGAATTTGCATATGTGGTTAAATTAATAATTTTAAGATGGGAAGATTATCTTGAATTATTCAGGTGGACCTAATATAATCAGCCTGGTCCTACAAAGGGGAAAAGAGAGTCTGGGGAGTCAGAGGTGAGAAGAAAATATGAAGGCAGAAGGAGGGTCTCCCATCTAAGTCCTAACCAGGCTTGCCTGCTTAGTTTCCAAAATCAGTTGTGATAGGGCACGTTCAGGGTGGAATGAGAACCCAGAAATAAACCCATGTGTATATAAGCAAATAGTTTTTGATAAAGGAGCCAAAAACATAAAATGAAAGAAAGCCAGCCTCTTCAGTAAATTGTGCTTAGAAAATTGAAAAGCTACAGCAAGGGTGGGGAATGGAATGAATATAATACAACTATATATATATATATATATATATATATATATATATATATATATAATGAAACTAGACTACTATTTTTCCCTGTATACAAAAATTAACTCAAAATAGATCCAACGATCTAACATCTAAATATAAGACCTGAAATAATAAATTATGTGGAAAAAATATATAGAACTTGGTATTACACAAAAAAGTGTGAATTTGACCCCAAAGGCAAGGGAAGTAAAGGCAAATATAAATGAATGAGACTATATCAAATGAAAAAATCTTTTGTGAAGTAAAGAACAAACAAACAAAAAGAAACCAACAACACAAAAAGACAGCCAACTGAATAAAAGATATTTACAAACCACTGTTCTGACAAGGGGTTAATATCCAAAATATATAAAGATTTTAAGTAGCTCAATATCAAACAATTCAATTAAAATACAGGCAGAGGATCTGAACATATATTCTCCCCTGGCTGACAGATATATGAAAAGATGCTCAACTTCACCAGCTATTAGGGAAATGCAAATCAAAACTACAATGAGATATCACCTTGAACTTGTTAGAAAGGATGTTATCAACAAGACATGTAATGAAAAGAAGTGTTGGAGAAGATGTGGATAAAAAAGAGTCCTAGAATTTATTGCTGGTAGGAATGTAAACTGATAAGTCACTATGGAAAACAGTATGGAGGTTCCTTAATAATTTAAGTATAGAGTTACCATATGACTCAGCGGTCCCTCTTCTGTATATCTATCCAAATCATGTGAAAAAGTGTATTTGTAAAAATATATGTATCCTGGTGTTCACTGCAAGACTATTCATGGTGACTAAGACATGGAAAATACAGAAGTGTCTATTGATAGAGGATTGGATAAAGAAGATGTGGTCCTATGTGGTACCTATATACAGTGGAATTCTACACAACCATAAGATGAAATACTGACATTTGTGGATAGAGTTTGAGGATATCATGCTAAGCAACATAAGTCAGAAAAAGTCAAGAACCCTATGGTTTTACTCATATGTGGGATGTAAAACTGAAAGCAACAAATGAACAAACAAAACTCATAGACACAGAGAGAAATATTACCAGAGAGCATCAGAGTATGGGGTTAGTAAAATATAAAGGAGGTCAAATATATGTTGATGGAAGATTTTACTTTCAGTGGTAAAAACACAATGCAATATGCAGATGATAATTATAAAATTCTACAGTTGAAACATCTGTTTTATCAACAAATGTTCTCCAATAAATTTAATAAAAAACTATGGCTGCGTATTTAAATGATAATATTTATAATAATTGGTATTAGATCCTTTTTATATAAAATCTGATATTGGGTAAAGAATAGAGCACAACTGTGATGTTTTAGACTTTCTCCAATGTATAGTCAGCGTACAGATATCTAGGGAAAAGGTTAAAAATCTAGTCACCAATTAGAGGGTTTGTCATGCAGCTGGCCACACAGTGAAGAGGTAACAAGCTTATGTAGATCTTAGAGTTAATGAGGCTACTTCCCTGGATGTTTGTAAAGACATCCATCCATAAAATTAAAAACAATAGCTCTAGTTGAATCTTGTCATTGGCTGCTTTTTTCACCTCCAGTTGTGTCCCTATTCAATTATAAGAGATCATTTTGCTCACTGGGAAGACCTTTTACATGCTAAAACTTCCAGTGGAGGTTTATAGTGATACCTGATACTTATGTCATTCAGGTGGGACCTGCCTGTGTTTGTGGATGAAAACAACCCAGAGGTCAGTCAGTCTTTGCAGTTTCTAGAAGATGGGGCCAGGGTTCTTTGGGAAAACATCTAGAGTTCCTGTGCAGTTTTTGGCACAGAGTGTCATCTAAAACTGCATTATATTTGGAAGAGTTCAGGGCCTAACAAGGCTCTTTTGGAGGTCATGCCACATTGGGGACATTCCTAATGCTTCTCCAAGTGTTACTTAAGACTACATGTCAAGATTCCTTCGCTGCCATCAAGCCTTAATTTCATATTCAACATTGTGTTCCCACTGCAGCATTTTCACCATCCAATATATTCTTGAACAGATGCTGCTCCAACATAGGCAGAGTGATAATGTGGTGGGACATAATATCTCTCCATGAATGCCATATATTGATTTTTGTATGCATCAGTGCCAGTGTGATGTATTTGTGAGCATGTGCACAATTTGTTAGTAGCTGTAAAATATTCAGTCCATGCTGCTTTACCAGCAGAAATACTAACACAAGTGTATTTTATTTTTTATTTTATTATTTTTAAAAAGATTTTTATTTATTATTTTTAGAAAAAGATGGGGAAGGAGTGAGGCAGAGAGGGAGAGAAACATCAATGTATGGTTGCCTTTCACCTGCCTCCACCTATGGACCTGGCTGGAGACCTGGCTTGCAACCTGGTTATGTGCCCTGACTGGGAATCAAACCAGCAACCTTTGGATTAGCAGGCCAGTGCCTTATCCATTGTGCCACCAGCCAGGGCCAAGTATATTTTAAAATAATATTATCACTGGTGAATCATAATAGTGCTTTCTCTGGTACTGGAAGTGTTCAAGAAAAACTGGAATGACCATTGTGGTCATTGTGGAAATAGAGGATATTTTTGCATCAAATGGGAGATTGGACTTGAGACTTCAAAATTCTTATTATAAGGTCTTCTTTAGCTATAGGAATAGAAGGGTAAAGACCTCTTTTGTCTCTCTTTATTTCACTTGCCTTCCTTCTAGGTAAATTCCTTTCATTCCTAAAGAAGAGATGAAGATCAAGTTAGCATCAGGGACCTTATATGAACCCTGAAGTATCTGGGGTCAGCTTGTGTGATTATGCTGGGGAGGAATGAATTCAACATGAATTCATAAGGGAGAGAAGAGTACATGATTGTGCCCTGAGCCTAAGAAAAAGTCAATTCTAATGGAGGGGAGAAAAAAGGAATGTAAAGAAAAAAGTCTAGGGAGCATTATTGAGTAGAAGGAAATATTAGAAGAGCAATCTGTTAACCTATACCAGGATGAAGGCGTAAGTATGAGAAAGAGAAGAATTATAGTTAAAACAATAAGATATATTTAGCTCAGGATCCATCAATCAAGTCCAAAGACAATCTCATAGTAAGCTTTTCTGTGGTCTCAATGTTGCTATTTAATATATTGATTTTGTTTAGACATGGTCACCAATTCTTCTCTTGAGTGAAGAGGGAATGCCTCTTTTAGTAATGTTCTGTACCCTAAGCTCTTTTCTTCTTCTTTTGCCTTTAATTGATTAACTCATTAGTATTGTACGGAGCTGATGCATCTCTTCAACTTGATTTTTATTTGTTTTATTTGTTTCTAGGACTCTAGATTGGAGTAGGAAACCATTTGCAAAGCATCTAGTACATTGAATTCAGCATTGCTTCTGTATTTGGAACTCATGTATTTTGTCTTGTAATTTTTTTCTCAGCCTTGCAGATATAAGTATTAGTTGTTCTCTAGTGGTTTCATGCCATAACATGGACTCATTACATTTCTGATAAGATAAAGGAGGATGCTGTCTAGGGTTTTTAGGGAAAGTATATATGACATTCTTGTCAAAATAATTAATTTGATGAATAAAGAAAACAGATGTGAGGAGTACAGGTGGAAAGTTTGATAAGTGACTAGAGCTAGAAAGGTAGACTGTTGAAAAAATGAGCTGAAAAGATAGGGCCTTAAGCAAAGTGCAGTTGCTATTGTTTAGTTAAGGTCTTAGTAGCTGCAAATAAAAAGAAAATAAGTGTGATTATTCTAGAAGAAATGCTAAAATACATTCAATAGTGATTGGCTTAAACCTGCATAGTTTATACGCAGGTTTTGATAAAAGGAATAAAAAAAAAGGTCTTAAATGGCACCTTTTGGAAAATAACTTTAAGTGTGCTTTTATATATTATCCTGAATTTGGGAATTTAGACTTATGAAAACATGGAAACATTATTTATATTCATCAATAGAAATATTAGATAACTTCAGTTCAGAGTTTGGGAAACTTCAACAAGTGTTCAATTCACTGTGAGACAGTACTCATCCCAAATGACTGTAAACAGCATTCCATTTTAGTGTGAAAATGCTATGATCAACACAAATTAATCAAACTTCCTTGATTAATCAAAATTATGTATTAGCATCCTGATTGCAATCACCTATCAAAGAATCATTTCTCATAGTAATTTGTATAAAACATAATCAGTGCCAATGAATCAAAAGTTGGAAGTCTGTGCACCTAAAACAAGTGCTAGTTGATAATTTTCTATGACCCTCAAACCAGCCTCTCCCTGACTGAAAATAAGACAACCAGTATGATGGATAGGAATAACCTAGTTTCAGGATTTTTGACTGTCCTTCACCCACAATGGATTCCATATAAACACTTGATCATATCAAAGAAATGGTAATTGCACTGAACAACATATGCTTATTTAATTGATCATCTGATACTATCATTTTAAACTTTGAAATTTGCAAGAACACAGCTGTTTTATTATAAAGTTTGAGTGGCTCTAATTTTATAATGTTCTTACCTTATTAGAAATGTGTTGAACAAAATGAATAATCTTATGCATTTGAAGTGATTGAAATTCAGAGGTCTCTTTCAATCTGAAGATGTAATTGAAGCATATAGCTCAAGACAGCTAGAAGCATCCTGATCTTGTTCAAAGATGTCTGTTTGCCAAAGACTGTCATGTGGCTTCATTTTGCTTAGTTCATTTTACCTATTTACCTGAGTTATATTTATTTCTTCTAATAACTCATTATATTTTAATGAAAGGAATATAGAGTGTAAAGTGCTCTTGGCCAGACAGAAAGAACTTGAATGTAGCTCAAGACTTGCAATCAACAAGCTCAGTGACCGTTTTCAAGTAATATTATACCTTTGGTTGTCATCTTATAGACAAAGTTAAATGCTCAACTCCATAACCCCTAAAGTTTACAATATGAAAATGCAAACTGATAATCTGTCTTAATACCAAAACTCTTTAAAATTTAAATATACGAATTATTGTTTTTAGATTCTTCTACCTACACATCATCTCCATTAACATTTTGGTTTGTTTCTTTGAAGGCCAGCTATTGAACATGGGCAGTTGTCTCCTTTCATTAAATGCATCTCTCAGAAATTAGAGAAGTAAAGCAGAGATATAGATTCCAGGGCTTAACAGGTTGAACAGATTGAAGTCTATCTTGAACTTGATATGTGTATTGGTGATAGGGGCAGATAGGTGGTATCTGTCAGTGGGAGCAGATAGAGGCTGAAGGAACTAGAGATGAATTGAAGGAAAATTATTCTGTTCTGTTTTTGTCTCTATTAATTCAGGTCCATCACTGCATGCTACCTCACTAGGAAAATCACCAGCAGCAGCCTGGTCCCCTTATTGGCAATGACAGAATGATATAAGGGCAACATAAAAGGCTTGTTGAGAGGGGAGTAGATGAAGACTCTTGTGAGTTGACTGGTATCACCAGGAAAAGTATTTCTCTCATCTTCTAGTACCTCAGAAGGGTAGAGTTTAACCTGGGGAGAAATGGATCCTCCAAATGATGCTTCTTATAAGTATACATGTGGGGATGGGGTAGGTATAGAATAAGCCATGTGGAAAGATTGACTTGGTTTTGGTTTTATTTTTCTTCATATAAAATGGTGACTCAATTACATGTTGTTAAGAACTATAAGGAATAGTATACTTTCTCATTTCTGAGATGCTGATGTATGTAGACACAAAGCTAACATTACTGTTTAAAGAAATGTTTATTCATTTTATTTTGTATTTATTAGACATTGGTATAGAAAACAACATAGTATATATAGAGTTTGGTACTATTTGAGATTTCAGGTATCCACTGGGTATCTTGTAGCTATTTCCAGTGGGTAGAGGGGTGTTACTGTAATAATTTCTAAGAGGACATAGAATACATGTTATATTTACACTTTCTTTACTCCATCTTCTTTTTCTTTTTTTTTTTTTTTAAGATTTTATTTCATTATTTTTAGAAAGAGGGGAAGGGAGAGAGACAGAGAGGGAGAGAGACATCAATGGATGGTTGCGTTTCACCTGCCTCCAGCCACAGACCTGACTGGAGACCTGGTTTGCAACCTGGTTATGTGCCCTGGCTGGGGAATCGAACCTGCGACCTTTGGGTTTGCAGGCCGGCACCTTAACTACTGTGCTACCAGCCAGGGCTCCATCTTCTTTTTCAAATATGGAACACATGGCAGGTGAACAACAATTCCACTATTCAAAAATGTGGTGACCAACCTTGACTGTTAGTTTTTGCATTCTTATATTTTTGTCAAGGTATCCTTCCAGGCAGAGAGCATTTCTTCTAAAGACATTCTAAACATATTTGGTTAATCTAAAGGTATTCAGTCAATCAGAGAACTTTAAAGAATATGACATAGCAAATTACAATTCATGTTTCATTTTAGAGGTTGCTGTTATTATTTTGATGTCTTCATTTCACAGCTTGAAAAATGGTAACTTAAATATGTTCAGGTATGTTTCAAGATTATATGAAAAATCAAAGAAATATTTTGAAGATATCTAGGAATGAATCAGAAATATAAAATAGAATTTCTACCTAATTAAATAGTAATAGTATATAATAACAGTTTCATTACAGAGGAAATCATAAAACTCTGATTTATTTTCTACTTTCACTTACATCACTTCTGAATGCACCTTGAAATAAACATTGAATGTGTTCACAAAGTAACTCAGCAGCATAAATAATTTGATTGAAGCCAATAAAATCTAAATGATGTTTCTAAAACTCTATGTGAGAATTTTTGCTTTAGTTGAACTATCTCATGATTTGTGATTTTTTGACAGCTATTGATAATAATATATTTTTTTAAATGTTGCTGTTAGCTCTAATCATTCCTCTTACTGTCTAAACATATTATTCAAAGTCTTCCTTTCTCCCTTAACTCTACCAGTTTGATGAACTGCTTTGATACCAACATTGCCAACATGATCAAGAGCCACAGCTATAAAGCTGTATTGCTTGTTTTGTGATTAGTATATTGACCTCCAAGTTACATTTCCATCAAGTAGAAAATATACGGTGGGGAATTTCATGTATAAAATCAATGAATATCTTTCCACAATTAAATGAAGGAAGTTGATTCAGACCTTTGCTCTAATTCTTTCCATGTAGAAAGTCTAAGTTAAGCCCATTATACAATTTCTAAGGAGTATTTCTGAAGTCTGCTTTTACAGAGAGTTGCTTGTGATTTTGACCCGTATGTACTACATAGAGTCAGGAGTAAAATCATGAGGTGGAGAGAACAGGAAAGAGAGAGGGAATACTATGATAAGAGGATATGAAATTTAAAAAAGAGTAAGAAGCAATCTTTTATCCTAAAGGTTGCAAAGGATGGAGCAGCAGCAGAATAGGAAAGTAGAAAGAAAATTCCTGTGTTCCATTTGGAAATGCCAACTCATTCTTCCTACAATATATATTGGAAGCCTATTTTGTGCTAAGCTTTGTGTTAAATAATGAGCACCCACGTTCATTTTCCTTAGTTCTTACATCTATATAATCAGGCTTCTTTCTTGGATATCCACATTTCTAGCTTTGGGGTCAGTATTAAGTAAAATAAAAGTTACTTGAACATAAGCACTGAGGTACCAGAACAGTCAAATTGATAACTAATATGGTCACCAAGTGTCTAAGAGGTTGGTGGCCTATACAATGTGGATCTAATGGACAAAAGAATGATTCCTGTCCAGGATAGGACAGGGCAGAATGGCCAGAGATTTCATCATGCTACTCAGAATGGTGTGAAATTTACAAGTTAGGAACTATTGACTTCTGAAATGTCCATTTAATATTTTCAGAGTATGATTGACCATAGGTAACTGAAAATGCAGAAAGTAAAAGAGATGATAAAGGGGGGCTGAAAATATGTTATTTATTTCCTTACCTTTCAAGATCATACTTTACATTCTATGTAATGATACAAGTTAATTTTTAAAAAAGATTATATTTTACAACCTTATGAAATTCCTGTAGCTCAACTCATATTTAGAAGTGGGTGAGAACTGCCCACCAATTTCAATGGTCATCTCACATTGTGTTTCATGTTGTCTCTGAAGGAAATTCTCTCTGCCGCTCCTTCTACATTTTTTTTCTCCCTTGAGAGAAGCTACATTGCTAAAAAAAAAAACAAAAAAAAACTGCCAATAATTTAATATGTCATACTTCCCAGGAAGCATGTTTCCCTGTAGGAATTACAAAATCAATATATTTTTCCTATTGTTTTCCCTAGGCAGGAAGAAATATTTTTTTAAAGCCTCCTATGTTATGTTATAGTTTTCTAGTTTCCCACTCAATATACCCATTAATAATAAGTAACTTCTGCTAGACTCACAGGTGAACTGAGACCATAGTTACTACATCTTCTGTCCCTAAGGCAACAATTTCCATAATTACAGAGATATATGAATCGTGTGTTAGCTTGGGTAGACAAGGCTATGGGGAATGAAACCAAATAAATATTTAAGCAGTAAAAAGCAATAGAAGTTAAAAGCCCTGAATTCTCACTTTTTTACAGATCAGTGCTGCTCAAATTATGCAGTAAAGTACCACTTAATAATGTCCCCGCAATGGTCCTCCAATGCATGAGTGTTACATATGCTTCACCAGGTGAGTTTGACACCGACTAAATTATTATTTCCTTTATTCTGCATTCAGAATACTCTGATAACACACTGGGCACTTAGTGCAAAGACAAGTTGTTCTACATTTTCTATATGCTTTAAAAATTTATTTCTATTTGCCTTGCAGATACAAACAACATTCACAAAGAAGTGCTTTGCAAAGGACCATCATTTGGGTAGCAGCATTAAAGAGACACTATTAGAAATATCCCCTGAAGTAGTGAAAAGCAGTCTCATCTCTTTTTGGATAAAATGCATAAGCAGGTGGCCAGGAAAGAAGAAAGTCCCATTGGTGATGTAATAAAGAGATAAATGTTGCAACCCTTTTCCTGGTTTCTGTCATGCCACCATATGATCAAACAGAGTTAAGTTTTCCAGGTGACTGAAACAGAGATCAACCATCTTAATGACCTAATTTGCAATACTGGGAGTAATCTCAGCAAAATGTTCAAGGCAAAGAGCCCTGGAGGAAAACAACAGAAGGTTATGGACTGTCCTGTGTTACTCAAAAAGAGTATAGTCAGTATCATGGTCAGTGAAATAAGCCAGGCAACAAAAGAGAAACACCATATGATCTCACTCAATACAGGAAACTAATGAATAAAACAAGCAGAATGGAACCAGAGACATAGAAAAAAGGAGCAGAATGACAGTGACCAGAGGGGAGTGGAAAAGAGGAGAGGAAGAGAGAGAGGCAGAAGGATATAGTTTAGGAGCTAATGTGAAAGACCCATGGACATGGACAATAAGGTGAGGATTGACTATGGGAGAGGAGATGGGGAAGGTGGGGAGGAGGAGAGAAATGGGGGAAAATAAAACAATTGTAATACAACAATAATAAATTAATAAAAGAAGAGTATATATAGTCTTTGACCATCAACTTAATATCACTAGATTACACATTTGCAAAATAAACTAATTCAGATGATATGTTTAGTTCTTTTTATGTCTACAATTATATATTCATTGTCCCTTTAAAATAGATAGACCCTAGGCTGAAATTATGGTAAGAAAGGTCTCATGTTAAAATAAGTTCTATCACAATTTCTACTTTTTTTTTTTTTTTTTTTACTGTACTTTTCTCAGAATAACCTACCACTGATGGAACCATTCTTGAAGACAATAGTGAAAGTAGAAAATACTGTACATTATTATAATTATAAGAATTTAACAAAATGTTAGTTTCTTGATTAGGGTTATAAATTGACTTTGGGTCACTTAAATAGATGGGACACAGCACCCTTCTAAAGTTAGAACTTTTTCCTTAATATATTTAAATTGACCTCTGATTTCAGGTTTCACTAGAGAATTACATTATAATAAATTAGGCTATAGAAATGTAAAGTTATTTTACTTGAATGTTTTGCTTTAGGAGGTCTCAGTTCTATAACTTGTTTTTATAAAGACTAAATGAGACAGAGGAAAAATCCAGTTGAAAATAAGTCTGAGAAAGTTTTGAAGGATGAAGGTACTACTGGAATTCTAGTGGCTGTCAAAACTGGCAGAAAGGTTCTTGTGAACACAACCCATTAGGGACTCCAGGCATTTTATACTGAGCCAAGAGCAAGTGAAGGAGAAAATACTTTGGAAGAGCTGTTGGGAATTGTCCAAAAAAGAATTGGAAGAGAATTTTGTGCTTGTCCACAAAAAGTGATGGAGTTGAAAAACAGATGGAGAGATTATTTCCCAAGCATTTTGTTGGCTTAAAATAACATGTCCAACAAAGTCAGGATGATGTAATGAATATATTTCAAGCTGAGTTTCAACCCAAGTATATGAAGTCCATGAATTCCAGAAGTAGATAATCCTACAACATTTTAAGGAGAGGAAATAGAAAATGTTTTCTGAATAGCTGATCATCTGCAATCTTATCCATTCTCACTGTGTTTTTATAATTGGTCTGCTCAACAGTTTAACCATGTAGAAAATTCCAGTAGAGCAGCCTATTAATGAGTGAATAAGATTGGACAGTGCCAACAATTTGGACCAACCATCTCTCTCAGAGAAGTCTATGAAAATAATGACTTAGTTTGCCTATTAGAAAACTGTTACCTATATTCTTGATTATGTGAATCATTATTATAATTTCTCAGATGAAAATACTGTTAAAGATTTCCTTTGGTAAGTCATTTAAATTTCATCATTGCATTTTCAACAAAACAATTAATCGTGTGATAGCACAAAATGATATTTACTATTAAAATGACACACATAAACATGGTTCTTAGAAATTTATATACATGAATCACTCACTGACTCAAGCACTAGGGAGTTTGTTATATCTATTCCCTTTTTTCAATTACTGATATGTCAACTTTCCATTTTTCTCTTGCCCTTTTCTTGATTGAATTCATTATACTCAAAACTACTAGGAAAAACCTTTCTTGAACTACATTTTCATGTTGGCATTTACCTATGCAAAACCTAAAGTAGATCGAAACTTGAAGTTATATTAAATCCAAGTTCCAATATAATTCAATATATAAATATATATAAATATGTTCTACATGTTTAGACTTACTCCTCTATGATCCTTCATTATTTTGCAGATGAAATGCCCCATACCCCAAGATTTCAATTTTTTCAGCCCTGACAAGGCACAGCAATCAAACTTGCTTCTTTTAAAGAATTTGAACCATAATTAACCTCACCTTATTTAGTATTCTTTAGCCTTCATATTGTTTTTTACAGAAAGAAGCTTGAAATAAGTTAAATGGTAAATCTCTCAGGGGCAATTACATATTGTTAAATGATTAAACTTAAAGATAAGTTAATCAAATTCTGATATCTAGATAGGGAATACAAGGCAAGCCGGTTTTCTTAATACCTTGTTAATGAGGAAGTAGTTTGTTAATTTTTGAGGGTTGTCTATATACACGTTCTACTCAGAATTTTAATATTTTCTGCTTTCATCTTTTAAAAATCCTATAAGACAGACATTAGTAGTCATCATTTAAAATGAATGACAAAGTTAGAATGTAAATCATTATCTGCTTTGTCAATAAAACAAAACAAAACAAAACATACTTTTCCAAAATACCACACAAACCCCTCCAAAGTGTGTGCTGGGCATAGCCCAAGGTAGCCTATGCACAGTGTACCACATTCATACAGTTACAGTTACATTTTGAAAATTCATCTTCATTGTATTAACATAAAAACAGATTTGAGAGCAGAAATCATTACTTTCATGTATCTCCAGAGGATCCAATGAAAACTAATTCTTGGATGATATGCTCACAGCTTGTACAAAATTTATTTTGCCTCTCATCACCCCAATATGATCCACGTATTTGTCAATTGTCCCTCTATATGCCCTGTATGGTTTACCTGTCCATAACTTTCCAATATTAAGTGGATCTAGTATAAAGAAATGATGGAGAGAATCTTCCCCAGAGAGAGAAATAAGATATTTGCCTCTCTTACATACTCCAGCCTTTCAATGAGGCCTGGGATATTATATTCATTATCTGAACATTTTTTTGGCACCAATTATGGAGGTGAGAGCAGCAACAAACCCTTTTTGTGTCTTTTGACATAACCACCTCTTTCTTTCTCATTGGAAGGTCATGGGAGAAACAATTTACATGCTAATATTAATAAATGTGCAAAAAGCCACTCTGGGTGACAGTCTCCCCTAAGTCTTTAGAAGTTCTAAAATGATTTATGCATTTAATAGATTTGTAGCATTTGTTCAGGTTATGGTCTACACTGGCATTTTTTCATTAGCTAAATTTGCATCCATTGGGACCCCTGGTTGGTGGTCTGTAGTAACCCCAACTTCCTGGTGTTCATGTACATTCATAATGTCCTTCCCTTGGCTGGAATTATTTCCTTGTATCTGACAAGTAGACTAGGAAATAAATGATGCCATGGCTGATGTATTCAGTTATAAAAAGATAATAGCTTTCTTCTTGAACACTGAGTCTCTCTGGGGAAGCTAACTGTCATATCCCAAGGAAGCCTTGAGTAGAGAGATCCACACAAGAGAGCTTGGAAGGAGATCCTCTGAAGGCTGCTAACAACTTAATTTGGAGAGTTGGAAACAGATCCTTCAGTCCGAGTTGCCTCTGGAGGTGACTCAACTTCAGCCAACAGCTTGACTGCAACCAGAGCCAGAAGCTTGGGTCATAGACTCTCAGAAAGCCTGCTCTCAGATTTTTTTTAAAGACCTTTTATTTACTGTTTTTAGGGAGGGGAAGAGGGAGGGAGGCAAGTAGGGAGAGCAGCATCTATGTATGGTTGCCTTCACCTGCCTTGACTATGGACCTAGCTGGAGACCTAGCTTGCAACATGGTTATATGTCTGGACTGGGAATTGAACCAGCCACCTTTGGGTTTGCTGGCGGATCCTTATCTGCTGAGCCACCAGCCAGGGCTTGCTCTTAGATTCTAACCACAGAAACTATGAGATACTAAATAGTTGCTTTTTTAAGCCACTAAATGTGGAAATACTTTGTTACACAGAAATAGATGACAGATTTTAGGTATTCGGTTGTAACAAATGCCTAAAAATATGGGCAATATGGGTGTGACTTTGGACGTAGAGAATTTTACATCCTACAGCATGATGATGATAGGAAGCTTGGCTGTTGTCACTACCACTCACCCTACTGTGGTTGCTCCCGATCCTGATTTAACAGCAATTTTAAGCCATACAGCTGTTGCCACTGCACCCATGTGCACTAGCCATCTCACCCACTTCAGCCTATAACATGACTCCAGGTCATTCACCTTATGGCACACTTGCATGGATGCCTTTTCTAGCCCTCCTTCTCACTCCCCTGCCCTACAGATCCATTCTTCTCAACCTCCCTACACCCTTCTCACTCTGCTTGGGTTCGGACTCCCCGTGTTCCCAAACAGGTTTGGGAACATATCATTCCTCTTGAGTTTGGTTTGAGTTCATTTGAATCCGCATCAGAGACTGAGCTATATATATAGTCAACCTGAAACATCTTTCTCCAGCCCTGCCCCCATTTCCTTATCTGGGTAAAGTAGATATCCTTGAAATTTTATCTCCAGTTAGTTCTCGAATCCAGTTTCAGAACATTCTGAACTTCATCATTAGGGAAGAAAATCAAATATTTTTAAATATAAAAGAAGTAAAATGAAAAGGATGTCTTAATATTATTTTGAAATTACTCTTGAAAATATGTCATAACTTCTCAGTTTATCTATGGTCCCAGGCATCCATTATGCCTATGAATCCTAATTAACACTAAACTGCTTACTACGATGATTCTCTAGCAGGCAGCCTCAAAATGTCCCATTATTGTGATTAAATATTTATTGAACTTGAAGTGTGCCCTCAACACTGTAAAAAAGGTGCAGGAAAGGTTTCTACTTTAAAGACAGTTTTGTGCTCAAAGGTACAGCATAGCAAGAGTATGTACAAGGGAATTTATTTTTCTCAAATTCTGTTCTACTCTATCTTGCATATTTAAATAAATCATCTTATACTTATTTATTTATTATTAAATAGACAAGTAAATGTTTAAAATAGTATCTAATTTATTAATAACTTCTTATTAAATAAAAATGGAAACTTAAAGTCTATTGGAAAAACATTTCTTGAGAAAAATTTGACAATGACCACTAATTACATAAAACCTATCTATATCTTTTGATCTGCTTTATAGAAATCTAACACTTTAAAAAAGTCAAATCACTATATGTACAATCTCTACATCAAGGATTTGCAACATTAGCATCATTACTCTTTGAGCTAGATTATTCCTTGCCATGGGTGCTGTCCCAAACTATGTAGGATGTTCAGCAGCATCCTTGGCTTCTACCCACCAGATAGATTCTAACATAATCATTCATAAATCCTGCACAGCTGCATAAGCAACAGTGTCGCCAGGCATTGTTAGATGTACCCTCTCAAGGAAAAATGCCACAACCCACACTGAATATAATTGCTTTATATGTATAAAATATACATATAATACATATAAAATATACATATATACAAAATATACATATATATAGTGAGGGAAATATGTATATATGTATACACACACACACACAAACACACACACACACACACAGATATATATTAAATATACTGAAGGAATATCAAAGTGTGTAACATGTTTTCTCATGGGTGGTTATTTTCATAATAAGAGCAATGGTTGCAAGTGCATTTCTTCTATTAATGGTGAAGCTTTCATGATGATTTCTGTGGGAGGAACACACAGGTTTCAGTGAAGAGAGTGTTGATAACTAGAGGATAGGGAAGCAAGATAGACCAGGAAGAGGAATCTGTCAGGTTCCATAAGAGCATAAAATTTTGTTGGCACTACGTTTCTTCTATTATTTGACAGTGAAAGCCAGGAAATGGACGTTGTCACACACCTGAAGGAAACTGAACAGAGATATAAGAGCTGCCACTGCTTATCTCTCTCTATTATAGCCAAGTAATAACAGAGACGCCATCCTAGTCGGTGTGTCCCAGAGTCAGAGAGAAGGTGCAACAAGAAACAGAAAACCAGCCCATAATAAGTGTCCCCAGTTAAATCCTTACTTAACATAATGTGGATGAGTCCTTTCAACACCTATGATATATTTTGCCAGTGTTAAAATTTTTGTTCTTTGAGAAATGAAGCTAAACTGAGAATGGAAAAGAACTGCCCAAAGGGATCAATATTCTAGAACATGGAGGCAAAAAAATAAAATAAAATAAAATTCATGTAGAACTCAGGATAGAAGAAAAGACACCCCAAAGCTAGGGTAAATACCAACCACAAAGTAATGTGCCACTTTATGTGGGAGAGTTCATCATTCTAAAGGAGCTCATGTGATTCACAGAACAGGTCTTTCCTTCAAGAAAGTCCCACTTCATGATGTGATTTTAGGCAGCAAATACTAGGAAAAAAAAAAAAAAAAAGTTCTCATTGAACATACAAAGCAGGAAGTATTGTAAGATCTGAACAACCCATCTAGTCTAATATGGAAATTAAACTCACTTTTTTTTTTTTTTTAAGATTTTTATTTTAATTTTATTATTTTTAGAAAGAGGGGAAGAGAGAGAGGCAGAGAGGGAGAGAGACATAATGTATGGTTGCTTTTCACCTGCCTCCAGCCACAGACCTGACTGGAGACCTGGCTTGCAACCTAGTTATGTTGCCCTGGCTGGGAATGGAAACTGTGACCTTTGGGTTCACAGGCTGGCGCCTTATCCACTGTGCTACCAGCCAGGGCTTAAACTCACTTTTTTAAAGTATATTTTTACTGATTTATTTTTAGAGTAAGGGAACGGGAGTGAGAAAGAGGGACAGAATCAAT
The DNA here is from genome assembly GCA_004026585.1 of Noctilio leporinus. Lineage (NCBI taxonomy): Eukaryota > Metazoa > Chordata > Mammalia > Chiroptera > Noctilionidae > Noctilio > Noctilio leporinus. Next base: position 98,609 of record PVIW01001858.1, read on the forward strand.
GTGTGGCTGCCTCTTGTGCACCCCTACCTGGGGACCTGGCCTATAACCCAGGCATGTGCCCTGGCTGGGAATCGAACTAGCAACCCTTTGGTTTGCAGGCCAGTGCTCAATCTGTTGAGTCACATCAACCAGGGCTCTTTCACTTTTTTTGTTGAAATAATATTTACAGGTCAAGTCCTCTTTCCTTTCTTTGGAAAGAAAATAACCAATGATGTTCAGCAAATATAATTTGAAGCTTAATGGGACATTTAGATCTAGAGTAGAAGAATAAAAATGAAATGGATTTTCTGAGGAGGTCAAAAAGAGAAGTGGCCTGAAGCAGAGAGAAGAAGGATTTCTAAATTGGAATAGGACCTTTGGAGATTTGAAATATTAGAATTGGTGAAGAAGAGACAGCAGACCTAGCAGAAAGACTGGTTAGATGGCTTAATTCAATGACAGACAAGTCTCCAGAGAAGAATGGCTAGACTCAATGAGATAGGTCAAGTGACAGCCCTATAAGAGATTGCTTTGTTCAATGACTGCAGAAAACTAACATCGAGGGCTGGACCTAAATAAACCATGCTTTCTGCTGGACAATGGATGTCTAAGTTGTAATTTACTTGAGCAGATTACAACTTGCCTGCACCACACCCCACAACATTTTCTGAAAAATTCCTCAAATTGTCGTGCAACTCTAGGAAAAAGGTTAAATTTTCAGTCACAGCTAGACATCACTTTACAATTTATAAGGAAGTGGGGCATTTGTTGCACTGATTTTTATATTGATACCTATTTCACCTATTTTCTGATTCATTACACTTTCCTGTAGGTTCTACATTTTTTACTATATGCATATATTTTTGTGGCTCTAAAAAGATACTTCTATAGGAAAAATAAGCATGTACCAACTACCTGTGATGCCCTGATTTTATTACTTTTAATGAACTTATTCCATTGGCAATGGGACTTTTAGAATAACCACATATAGTCAAAATCGAGGGTTATAGAAACCATTGTCTCTTTTCTCATTGATCCATGGCAGTTTGTAGCCATCACAGAAAATAAAACAGTGGCTAATAAATTCTGCCTTGAATAGAGAAGATTAAATAATGAAAAGATTTATTTCTCATTTTATACCACACAGGTTATCTCACTTAATTGTATTCTACTCTATCGTTTTGACATGGACATTACTTTTCCCTTATCATTAGCATTAGTGATTATTCTGTAAGAAATTCCCTAAAAGGGATTATCTAACACTGCATTTTTGAGTAATATTTGGCAAACAGTAGAAATCCAATATTTTAAACAAAAACAAAAAAATAAATACATGTACCATCTTATTTACATAGAGAATAAGTACTTTGATAGCAAATGTTTCAGAGTTTGTGATTTATATTTGATCTTTAGAAATCATATAGCTTGCTAGATTTTCTTTCCCTGAGATTTGCTCTGCTTTGGCCCCAATATATCCACCTCCCAATATTTCAGTATTCACTTTGTACTAAATATATTTGAAACAGTTATCTATGTCTGAATTCCTTTATCTCCTCCACCCTAGCTCTAAGCACAGATTAATTAAAATAAGCTAATTATAAGCTAGATTAAATGCAATGCATACTTCAGGTTTAGCAATAAAAATTGTATCTTGTTACAAATACATAGAAACTATATTTATTTATGTGTAGCCATGCATAGATAATTGTGTGTGTATATGTTTGTTTGTATGTGACATGCCAAAGATCAGCACTTCCTATTTTAGGCTTATTCATAATGCTCTATATCACTCTTCTAATAAATATAGAAAAATATGTCTTTTTATAAGGGTTACACAAGGCAAACTTGATAGATAAAAAAATCCAGAAGATCCATATTTGTCTATAGTATCTTCATTCAGTCTACATACTTGTAGCAAGGCCAAGTTCATGTCAATAGCCATTTTTCTGGAAGCATTACCATAAGGAACACTCATCAGCTAATAACACCACAGTGTAAATTAGGTTTATTAATTTAACAAACATGCATTTTTAAATTGCTATCCTGGATCCTGAAACAAACCCAACTGACATTGTATTTGCATGGAAATATGCACAGTCATCTGAGGAAGAGGTCAGTTATACAGATAAGTAATTACAATAAAAATTCCATGATACTTATTTGCACAGAGATACAGAGAACAAATTTCAAAGGAGAAACAAAGGGAGATTTCTATCACACTTCCTCCCTTCTTCCCACTACTATAACATGCACTGATATTTTCTACAGAGAAAATTCTCCTCTAAGATGATGGGTCCTACCTAGACTGAAGGGGCTAAGTGGGATAGGAGCCCAGCACTCAATACTTCCCATGTTACAAAGTCGAACAATGATCTAATTTCTTTCAAATGAAATAGGGAGACTAAGAAATATTAATTTTATATTAGTCCTCTTTCGGTATGAGTGCTATTGCTAGCATTTTATGTATATTCTCAATTTGTAGCTTGTCAATGTAGACTTACTTGTCCATGCTCCTTATTGAGCCATGGAAAGTAAACTCTTGACAGTAACCATGCACACTGGCAGCTGTCAATTGTCATCTACACTCCTTAAGGTGAACCAATGAGGATATTGGAAGAGGGATAACATGCATGCTTTGGTACAGGAGTCCAACTTCATAGTCAATGGTGAATACTTCTGTGACCTTAATTGTGTTAGGTTCTGGAGGAAAACACATAGTTCATAATTATTACCTACAATTATATATTTTTGGTCTTCAGTCAGTGATTTTCTAACATATTTTATTTTTTAAAGATTTTATTTCATTATTTTTAGAAAGAGGGGAAGGGAGAAGGGCAGAGAGGAAGATAGACATCAATGTATGGTTGCTTTTCACCTACCTCCAGCCACAGACCTGACTGGAGACCTGGTTTGCAACCTTGTTATGTGCCCTGGCTGGGGAATCGAACCTGCGACCTTTGGGTTCAGAGGCCGGCGCCTTATCCACTGTGCTATCAGCCAGGGCTATAACATATTTTTTAAAAGCAAGAATTTGTTGTTGGCATCTAATTCTTTTTTTTTTTTTTTTTTTTTTTTTTACCACATTGTTTTATATTATTTTTCCTAACATTGATTACTTGAATCTTTGGGAATATTGTACAGATTACTAAGTATTGAGAATATTGAAATAAAATATGAGGTAGCATGAAATATTAGTGAAATTGTTATTTGTGTTTCATTAATATTGAACAAAGCCTGCCCTTATCCAGACAGTTGTCTCAATTCAACTATAGTGATACACATGTATTTATTATATATATTTAGATTACATGATAAATTTTCATCTCAAAAATGAATAATGCTATCAAAATAATTTGGAAAACTTATGGCTTGGCCCATAGCATCAAATGATCCATAGTATTATAATAATAGCTGCATACTAGATTTTTTGCAGTGATTTTTCTAGCTCTTATTTTTGTGCTTATACAAATTTAGTGACTTTGTAAAAATCCATACTTTAGTTCATAGTCCTGTAGGTCAGAATTAAAGCAGGTTTGACTGTGTTCAATGGGTTCCACTGGGTTTCAGGATCAAAATGAAGTGTTAAACAGGCTGAATTTTTAGCTGGAATCACTGGGGGGTGGAACTTGGGTCCCAAGATTATTTTAAATAAGAGAATTCACATTGAATGGGATATTACAGTTCTTTGCAGCTATAGGACTGAGAAGCTCTGTTGAATTAATACTATTGGCTAGGAGTTACTCTCAGCTCCTTAGAGCCAACGTTCCTTCTCATGTGAGCCACTATGTCTTCAGCTAGCAACAGAATATTGAATCCTTCTCATGCATTGAGTCTATACTTCCCCTTCTACTCCTATCTTCCAGAAAGAAAGGGAAAAAAAACTCTGCTTTTTTAATGATTTGGGAATAGGTTAGGCCCACCTGGATAATCTTTTCTTTAAGTCAACTGCATCATGTAACATAATCTAACCATGGAAGTGATATCCATCATATTTACCTTTACATGAACTTGAGTGGCATGGACTGGGGTCAGAGAAAATAGGCAGTTCTTTTAGAATTCTTTCTACCATGGAAGCTAATACAGGCCATTTAGTCAACAAATCAAAGGCATCAAAATAAAAATTTTACAAATACATTGATATATCAGAAATGTTCTACTTTACCTTCATAGGAAATGTCAGAATGTATTGGACTTTGAGGTATTTACAATGTGTGTATGTGTGTGTGTGTGTGTATGTATCAGTTTCCTTTGCTTTTGTTTTGTTTTCCTTTTACTTTGGTTGTTTGCTTAATTTTTAAATTACATATGGCCTTGACTAGTGTGACTCAGCTGGTTGGATGTCATCCAGCAAAGTGAAAGGTCACCAGTTTGATTCCCAATTGTGGCATGTGCTTGGGTTGCCCATCTGGACACCCCTGCAAGACCCCTCCCTTTGGGGCACATGTGAGAGGTGATCCATCAATTTTTTCTCACACATTGATGTTTCTCTTCCTCTTTCTCCTTTTCCCTCTCATTGAAGATAAATAAATAAAATATTTTCTAAAAATTAAATACGGAGGACAGAAGTAGTATTATAATTCTGACACTGTTGCAGGGGTATGAAAGAACAACAATAAAAAGGCATATACACACACACACACATATTCATACACCATATATGTATATGTTTATATATATACGATAGATCATATATGTATAATACATATAATCACAATTTTCTTTATTTTTTTCACTTATGCACCAATAAATAAGATTGTAGATACATTCTGCTTTGGAAGACAGACTTTGTGAGGTCACAATCTTGGATATACTGTAAAATTTATAAGGTATAGAGTTTATAGATGTTGAAAAGCATTCAAAATTCTTTCAACTCCATATGGAAGAATGGTTTTAATTTCTTGGAATGTCTTACACTGCAAGAATTTAGAGGCATTTGACAAATGTACTGAACAATGACAATTCACCAGCCATAACTTTAGAGTAGACTGAATTGACTATTTTTATCTAAGTTAAAGGAAAACACTGATAGAGGATTTGTTTACATTATAATACCTATAAATGCCTGTCATTGGTTTCATAACATGATTTAATTTTACTTACTTTTTAAATGCTAACCTGACACCAGAAACTTGAAGCCTGGATGAACATATCCATAAATTATTATTTGTGTATACAACATGATAGAATGAGACTAAGCATGATATCCTAAAATTTATGTTTATTCATAAACAGAGTCACAAAACAGATGTAGGAGGTTGCACCTGTTTAAGGTACATACTCTCCCAGATACACAATTAACTGAGTTTCATCAGCTCCTCCAGATGAAATTTCTACAGTGGGATGGAATTAATTAAGTATATTCTATGAAAATAATTAGTGCTTATGGAATATGTAAATGGAGGTGCTGCGGTAGGTGTACATGAAGATATTATATGAAGATTATTGTTTAGTTCTTCAGATTTAAGGCATTGCTAAGAGTGACAAGAGTAAAACATTCACAAGCATGCATGAAAAATCTCCTTGTGTAGGCAAATATTATCAAGTTATCCAAGTTGATTAAAGCTTCAGGTGTGAAATAAGGATTCATATTCAAATGACTTTGTGTTCCTATAAATAAAACTGAAAATCAAATAACTTTTCCTCAAGTTATGTAAAATCTCAAGAAAAACTGGTTTGCAAATTAAATTAAATAGAAAATTGCCTTACTATTTTAGTAGAAACAATCTTATCATCTTTCTTGAATGATGAGATTTTAAAAGGTCTTATTATTATATTTTAACATTATCAGACTGCAACCAATAGAAAATTGGGTTCCATACCACCTCACACCTGTCAGAGCTGTCATCATAAACAAATCAACAAGCAGTAAGTGCTGGAGCGGATGTGGAGAAAAGTGAACCCTTGTGCATTGCTGGTGGAAATGCAGGCTAGTGCGGCTACTGTGGAAAACAGTATGGAAATTCCTCAAAAAACTCAAACTAGCAATTCCATTGCTACAATTATACCCAAAGAATCCTGAAACAACAATTCAGAAGAACTTACACACCCCTCTGTTCATGGCAGCGCTATTTACAATAATCAAGTTCTGGAAACAGCCTAAATGCCCATTAGTCGATGAATGGGTCAAAAACTTTGGTACACAATGGAATTCTATGCAGCAGAAAGAAAGAAGGAATTCCTACCTTTTGCAATTGCATGCATGGAGCTGGAAAATATGATGCTTAGTGAAATCAGCCAGATAGCAAAAAACAAATACCATATGATCTCACTTAATACAGGAAACTAATGATCAAAACAAAACAAAAAACCTCAACAAGCAGAATGGAACTAGAGACATGGGGAAAAAATGAACAGAATAACAATGACCAGAGGTAGAGAGGGGATAGGGAGAAGGGAAAGGGTTTAGTCTAGGAGCTAATGTGAAAGGCCCATGGACACAGACAACTAGGAGACGTGATGGTGGGGGGAAGATAAGGGAGAGCAATGGGTGAAAAAATAAAATAATTTAATACAATAACAATAATTAATTTAAAGACTGGGTTCCCTTTTAAAAGATAAAATGGTTGTAACTGGCCAAAGAGTAACTTCTATGTGGAACTATATATAAAAATTATGGTACAAGGCCCTGGCTGGTGTGGCTCAGTGGATTGGTCCTGGCTTGTGAACCCAAATGTTGCTGGTTCAATTCCCAGCCAGGGCACATAACCAGATTGCAAGCCAGGTCTCCAGCTAGGTCCTTAGCTGGAGGCAGGTGAAAGGCAACCATACATTGATGTCTCTCTCCCTTTCTTCCTCCTTCCCTCCTGTTCTCTCTGAAAATAATGAATAAAATCTAAATAAATAAAAATAATAAAATCTTTTAAAAATTCTGGTATACATCTAATTGTCTCTTGAAGCTAGTCATTGTGAACTACATATAACATGATTGTTCATTTCAGCAAATTGTGGAAAATCAAATTCAAGAAAATCAAAGAAATCATGTAGGGAAGCTTATTTTAACACAGACTTTCTTCTTTAGCAGTCGCCACTCTTTACTCTTGTGCAGCTGCTTTTTCAGTACCAGTCTTATTTGCAAATTTAATTTAATTGGGAGCAAACCTTCTCTCTCTTCTAGCTGATAAGGCCTCAGCTATTTGAAGATGACTACTTTATGAAGATGATTACTTTATGTCTTTCTTATGTAAAATCTTTGCTAGATTTTTAAAATCTTTTTTTTTTTTTAAGATTTTATCTCATTATTTTTAGAAAGAGGGGAAGGGAGAGAGGCAGAGAGGGAGAAAGACATCAATGTATGGTTGTGTTTCACCTGCCTCCAGCCACAGAACTGACTGGAGACCTGGTTTGCAACCTTGTTATGTGCCCTGGCTGGGGAATCGAACCTGCGACCTTTGCTACCAGCCAGGACGGATTTTAAAAATCTTAAATGCTTAACTCTGACCCCAACTAATTTGCATTATTTATTTTTAAAATATTTTATTCATTATTTTTAGAGAGAGGAGAAGGGAGGGAGAAAGAAAGGGAGAGAAACATCAATGTGTGGATGCTTTTTACCTGTCCCCAGCTAGGGACCTGGCTTGCAACCTGGGTATGTGCCCTGACTGGGAATCCAACCAGTGACACTTGGGTTTCCAGACTGGTGCTCAATACACTTAGTCACACCAGCCAGGGCCAGCAACTCTTAAACATAGAATATAGAACCAAAATTACTGAAAATTATCTACAAAGCATTATTGTTTGGAATCTAGATGGACATTATCTATTACTACTAGCAATGCATGCCTTTTGAAGGTCATACTGACAGTATCAATTTGACCAATATATCAGATAAATGGTACTTGTTTTAGCTTGCCTTCTTATTCTTTAGGAATCCATTTTATCCTACTAGGAATTTCATGTAAGAATATAAGCTCTCTGTTTTCCTAACTACATGATTAACATTCAGCAAAGCATCTAATCAAAGCATCCCTTTCTCATTAGTACAGTTCTGACAGTTTCATCATCAAGTGGTAAGTGTTCCAGCAAATTGTGTTGATATCCTATCAAATATGTCAAGAACTTGATCTTCCTTTCCATTAAATCAGATTAGGGACAGAAACCAATTTCCATTATAAAAATGTTACTGAAAACAAGTGACACTTTTCCAACAAAATTTTCCAGTAGAAAATGCATTATACTCTCCTTCCTATGTATACTTATCCGAGTTGATATTTTAAAATATTGAGTAATTTGGTATTGAACTAATGTGAAAACTAAAGGAAAAATTCCTTGAAATCACTTATAGTAATTTAATTATAGACAAGCTTTGAAGTATTGTAAAGAAAAACAAATCAAATTTTAGAATTTTCCCATGAATACAAGTGACTTGATTATTTTGCTAGTTAAGGCTATTTGGGAATAGATTTTATTTACCTTTTCCACTTACTACTTCATATATTTCATAATTTAGAATTTCTCTTTTATCATAAGCATATAAAACTACTCAATCCAACCCTGACATTGTCCATGAAGTTGTACTTTTAATTATTTTTATATTTATATACAATATACCAATTAATTATATTACTGTTTCAATACTACCATGAGGGATTTAATAATGATATTCTCTGATTCATTGTTGTTTTAAATTCTGTATCTTCATTGCTTATTAAATTTCAATACCCTGCCTGATCTTTAATCTTGTTTCTTGTACTATAAAAAACTCACCCTAATTACATAGAAATATGTCTCTCTTAAGAGCATAAATAAACAATAATTTTGCAAACAAAGTAGAAATCTCTCATTTGTGTTTATGTTTCTGTGCATTAAAATATTTTACAGCAGGAATATTCTTGCTGTGGAATGCATCTAGGAATCAACAGACCCAGGTAAAGCTGATAAGAATGGGAATGAGATAGACCAAATTAAGGGAGACTTGAAGAGTTACTGTGTTCATGTTTTATCAAGTTCATAAAGCAATGTCTTCTGAGAGTTCCTTCTAGAACTAAAAATAAAAACGGAAGTAATATCATTAAATATTTAAAGGTCTGGGAAGCTCTTGACCTTAAAAATGGTCAATGACAGTGTCAAGACCCAGAGAAAACCACCCCATATCTCACAATGTTATATTGATTATTTTGAACTAAAGTTACTTAAGAAATTGTCAGTGTAAGAACACGCTGACCTCTCTGTCCCCCAAAGAGCAAGAGTTAAATCTCCCATGTGAAATGCGTACTCCCTGTACGAGGAAGATGCCCAGTCTTTACCATTAGGGTTAAAGAATTTAGAGCTGAAAAGCTTATAAAAACAAACCTTGTTGCCTCTCTATTAATTTACTACCCAAGCCCAAACTTTGTTTAGATTTCTTACTTATTAATAAAGACCCAAATCTTGCTTAAATTTCTTTTCACTGAGCAATTTCTTCATTGTAGTTATTCTTCACAAATGTATTGTTTCTGTAACAGTATAAAAAGGTGTTTGGTTATTATTTTTTCTTTTGTACGCCTCATTGTATGACCAGAGTATCATATTATGATTCTCCATTGCACAAAAATTAAATTGGATTTCCTCCTGTTAATTTAGTCTTCTAATTTTATTTTGTATTATTAGTCCAGCCATAAGAACTAAAGAACAGAGGGAAATTTTTCCTTTGCCCAGAAGTAATCACATGGATTCACTCTCCATTGGACAATGTGCAAAGAGGCGTAATAAAAGTTCAGGTATGATTTCACTAATGTAGACTGTACATGTGTTCTGATCTTAAAATTTTGAGAATGACCATTACAAACATTTTGAGTGTAAATGTGGTATATGCTACATCAGTTACTTAATACAATCACTTTTGCAACTCTCTAATCTTAACACTTAAGCAATAACTTTATACTTTAAAAAATTTTTATGACATTTTTAAAAATGTGAAAAAGAAAAAAATCAGTAAAATAATATAACTAAATTTTTACCACCTAGATTCAATAATATGGCAAGCAAAATAATAGATGTGTCTTTAAGTATTTTGAAATATCCAATGAAGGTTAATACCACTTTTCTATTTAGAATTAAAAATTGGGTTTTAATTATAGCATTGCTTTCTATATCAACAAAACAGACTTGTAGTTTCCCTATGATTATGTTTGTGTCTTAATAAGTAATATGCTGATAATATTTGTTATACAGTAAAGATAATAAGAAATTTGGTTATAAAACATTTGAATTGATTTGAAATAGTAATGTCACATATTTAATTATTTTTTTAATCTAACTACATGACTAGATTTCCATCTCTTTTTTATAGCTGATAAATATGATGGTTGTCTGTTTTGTCATTTTATTTTTTCTATTCTAATTTATGCAATGTAGTCTTAATTTATTTCTTATTAAATTTATCAAAGGTAAGGCTTATAATAATATGTACTGTAGCACAATAATCTCTCTATTCCCTATCTGGTACTATGTTTATTTGTATAAATGTATTAGCTTTTTCATAATATTATCCATTGAGATTATATCCAGATCAATGATTTACAGACCTTTTTTTGAGATATGAAAAGCAGATAGTAACACAGATAGTTAATGTAAATATTTTGCCAATATGCAAAACTCAAAATTGGAAAACAACATGTAATTGCCACATGATGAATATATTGGGATAAACTCAAAATGCTAGCAAGGATACCTGAATACATACCCCTCATGGAACATAAGGAACCCATGTCCCTTTTCCTATAAGCAGAGGGTCTGTGAACTGAAATATTATGGACAATATGATTTTATTTTGTTCCAGTCTTTTTTTGTCTTCTTATTCTAAACAGTATTTTGCAGAAAATTTAAAACTATAAAGTAAACATTATTTTCTCAGAATACTAATCACCCAGTAAATTTGGGACACCAAAGAAAGTTGACAAAGTTTAATCAAATGATAACCTTCCATATTAAAAGGATGAAAAAATAACATGACACAAGGGACTAAGTAGGAGTCCTATGCTATTCTCTCAACTTCAAACAATTTTTATTTTATTTACCATATTATATATCAAATATAAAAACTCTGTAAGTCTATGAGACACTGATTTAGCTTATATTTTACATTGATTTATTCTAAAAATAATATTTATTTGCACATTTCTCATTATCTATACATGGGACTTATACCATCTTTCTGTAATAAATAAGGATTTACTGGAAAAATAGAAAACAAAAGCTGATGAACCACTATGCAATCTGCTTCTTTATGCTCACTGTACTCCTTTTAAACTAGAATGATTATTTCAATTTCCTTCTTCAAGAGAATACATTTGATCTTCTAAAAGCAACACTCAGTCTCTGCTACTTAAGAATGGATTTGTCTACTATGCTGGGAAATAAAGTTGAGAGAAATCAGGATTGCTCATTTAAATGTCTCATTATTGAAGACTAAAGAGAAAACATTGATGTATACTTTTAAATCACTTTACTAAAAAGCTATTGGCTCTTTTATGTTGGTCAGTTGAGATCTTAATTTCAGTTTTGACTCCTAAAAGAACTCTTTTCAAATTTATGAAATTGTGGATGTTCTCACAAAAAGACAAAAGATGTATTTGTTATAATAACTCAAACATCCAAAAATCTCTGTAGATTTAATATGTTTATCTCCCCTTTAAATGACTGACAGATGCTGGTGTATACCAGATGATATTCCACATCATTGAAGAATCTAGACACTTTCCATAATGAGAATATGTTATTTTCAAGAGTTACCACCCTCTGCCCATTCCACCCCTTGCTCCCAATCAATTCCCACACTGCTGTCCATGTCCGTGGGGCATTCATACATGTTCTTTGTAAGGTCTTAAAGCTAAGTTTTGAACATGTGTTTAATCATTTGCCTGACTTATTACTTGCATTATTTTGTTGATGTTGTTGACCATAACATGCAAGATATCACCATAAAATTTATAGACATATGTCTAGCACATCTGTTTCATCCACATTTTTTGCTCACATACATAACTACCAATGATTGTGAATATTAAAATGGGGGCATAATTTAAAATGGAATGCTTTAATAACACTTGTTTAACAATTAAACTGAACTATAATTCCGCCTAACACTTTTGCCAAAGAAGATGTCCATCCTACAAAGATGGAATAATTACTAAATATTTTACTTATTATTTAATTGAAAATATTTTTCAGTTGTAATCGCTATATTTTAGTTGCATTAAATGTTTGGTTTTTGCACTAGTAGAGTCCCTTCTGAAAGAGAAAGAGCATATACAAATTATTTTGTATGTTTGGGAAAATAACTTTATTAATAAAAAATTATAGCTAACATTTACTTTGTGCTTGGCACTTTGATAAGTACATTACATATACTGATTTATTTAGATTTCACAACCATTCTATGATGGGAAGACTAAAATGTTTGCCATTTTGCAGGTGAAGAAACTCAGATACAGGAAATATAATCAATGGCTCTGGAGTCTGCTTTTCTTGATGTTAGATTGACTCTAGACATTTCTCATGTAATAAATCAATGTTTTTTCTTTGCACTAACTAGTGCAAATTTTTGTGCATCCATTATATATGAGAGAGATTAAAATACTGATTTGAGTCTCTTTAGTTGCCATTTGATCATGCAAAGTTAAGTTTTGTTCTATGGTAGTGTCTCTTACCTTTTTTATTTTCATGTTATATGATGGCTTTTGAAAATTTTGCCTGGTAACCTTGCATCATTGAACAGTTCCAGTGCCATGAGAATCCAATGTTAACAGTGGAAACAGCTGGGGATCAGAACTTTTGGACTATAATCACTCATATTGCAACCTTAATAGAAGCATTTTACAATCCTGTGCGTCATCCTGTGCCAGGCTTCCAAAAGAGCCAAGTGTTGTCACTACGATGCTCTCAGCTGTGATGAATTGTGACAGTTTACGCAATCCACTGCATGCTAGAGAGCATCTGTTTTCACCATGTTGTACTAATTAAGCTCTCTGCCATTTTCCTAGGTTTTAGGTTTATTAACAATTTTCAAATCTAATAAAATGATGTTCTCTGCATTGTACGATGAATTCCTTTACCACATAACTAAAATGAAATCAAAGATTCAAGGCTGTAGTGGTATCCTAGGGTCTGCTACATCTGTGTTTTTAATAGATTTTCATTTGGGGGAGGTATAAATTGAGATTTTGAATTTTTCAGACTCATAGTTTTTCATGTGGCATCTATACTGTCCACTGAAAGATTAAGTTAAATAACTTTTATCAAATAATATTTGACTTAGGCTCTGGCCAGTGTGGCTCAGTTGGTTAGAGCATTCTCCAATAACTAAGATATTGCAGGTTCAATACTTAGTCAGGGTACATATCTAGCTCTGGGTTCAATCTCCAGTCCATGTGTGAGTAGGAGGCAACCAATCAAGGCTTCTCTTTCTCATCCTTATTTCTATCTCTCCCTTCCTCTTTTTCCAAAAAACAATGAAGCTCAGGTAAAGATTTTTTACAAATTGGACTTCATTCATTGAAGACATATTTGATGTTCTTCTGCCAAATGGCATTATCCTAAACTTCCACATAAAGTAGTACATAGACAAGCAGGATTTCTAGCAGAGGAGGTATCAACAATGATAAGGGAGAATACTGATTTCAAATAGTCACATATGCAATATACAGAACAGAACAAAGTCATTAACTGCAGAATGTGTGTTGGGAGGTTACTTCAGATGAAGTAATAGAAAAGGAATTCTCTGAAGTGTTACCATTTCAGAAGGTACAGGCAATGGGAATATCTGGGACAAAATCATTTTCTTCAGAGAGAATAGGAAAGGCAAAAAATGAGAATGAGCTGTGTATGTCCAGGAAACAGAAAGAACACTGGTATGACTGGCCTAATTGTTGTTGATGAGAGGTGGACAGAATGAGGTCAAATGGGTGGGCAAAACCAATGGAACCATGTAATATTAAGCCCTTTGTTGGTTTGATAAGGAGTTTTTAATTATATCTTAAGTGCTTGAAGAAGTCATTGGATGACTAGAGACTGAAGCATTCGGTCACTTGACTGTATATGAAGGTATGATTACATCCAGCACAGAGGCTCACTGAGAGCAGCCAACAGTCTGTTAGAATAGAGTGTAGGATAATAGTAGCCCACACTAAAGTTGTAGCCATGAACATGGAAAAGAATTATGAAATAGAGTATGTTTCAAGAGATTGAAACAACAACTTACTAATGGTCTCAACATGATATGTGAGGAAAAGTGAAAAATTAAATGGGACCCTGGGTTTTAGTTTGAGCATGAAGGTTGGAATACTTAATTTTCACTGTGATGGAGAAATCAAGGGGGAGAGGCATTTAAGAGTGAATACCTGGATTTATGGGACCACTGATATCATATATATCTTAACAAAATCAATTCATTATATAGTCCTCCAAACTTCCATCTGAGGGTAACTAAATTTAAGCCGTTCCAACTGCCACATGTTTATGAACTTAATTATAGTTTTGGTCTTAACGTCATTAGAAAATTAGTTAATACATCTGGCACAGTTCCACAGTAAAGGTAACCTTTCTCAGGTGACATAGTGCCCTGTTAGGAGCTATTGACTTTCTCTGCATAACATTCACAGAGACCTATATAGGAACTTACATTACTTCTAAAATTAAATGTTTAAAATCTGACATTTCAAAGAGCACCATTTCCTACTTAGGGATCATAATAAAATGTCCTCAACTATTTCAATACTTTTGAACCAAAGAGGAGTAATTATCATTGATGGGTCAAAATGAATCCATTTCTTTCGTCTACCTAATTCAGGTTTACTTTGAAATACTTAGCTCATGAAATTTCAACTTCTCTAATTCACTTACACCTTTTCTTATAATCATAGAATTAAATTTATGTACAATGAGTACAAGCTAAGCAGTGTAATAACAACATAAGAAGCATAGAGAAGGGTTTACCACAATAGAAATTTTTTGGAGAAAATGTAAGGAATACAAAAGTAATGACTGAAGAGGCAGTTGGCACACCCACCCACCAATGCTACTGAATGATTTAATATGAGGTATATGATTTTAAAGAAATATTTAAAGCATGGATGATCTGTTTTTTTAAATCCCCAACCTATGCCAGATAACTTACTCATGCTATTAATATGCACTAAACACATTTTCACATATTCAGTAAGAAAATGGATGTGTATTTTTCACTCTGTTTATGAAAAGGCAAAATCCATTTTAGTTTGACCAATGTTCCAGAAAATCAGAGCGAGCCTAGAGGTAGGAGACATAATTTGGTGAATTGTTTGCATCTTAGAAGTAAGCTAAATTTTTTAGGTCTAGGGGTAAAGATAGAAGAGTAAATGCTTAATATAAAAGCAGGTACTTGTTTGAAAGAAGGGTGGCCTTGAAGGGTGAAAATGAGGGGAAGGGCAAATAAATTATATGCAAGTATGTGAGTTAACAAACATCTAAGTTTGTGAGCAGACTGGGTATTAAGGATTGAAATTCAGCACAGGATACAGCAAATCAACAAGAGGTAGTTATTTTACACAACTGAACATCAGCTTTAAGGAACTGCTACTATTCCAGTGGCAGTTATCAGGTAAAGTAGGAATTGAAAGGGCATTTTGATAAAGTTACTCACAATGGTATAGAGAAATGAATAAGCATGATTATTAAAAGAAAAAAGGAAGTATTTCTAAAAGACTGAATCATAATACAGGGTGTACAAAAATAGGAGTAATCTAGAATATTCCAGGCAGAAAAATCTGAAATGACAAAGTCAGAGCAGCGTGAAATAGAATGAAATAAGATGTGATTGCAGAGACCTATAAACTTTATAAAAATCTGCTTGAATATTTAAATCAAGAGATGAATTGACAAGAGAAAAGTGTAAAAGAATAGGTGAGGAACAATCCGTAGAAGCGTTTTAAACATAATAATAATAGAGCATGTTATGTAAATTATTTTTACACATTTTAGTAAATATTTTAAGACTATTACTTGTTAAACTTAACAACAGCCCAGTGACTACAGATGTTGGATGTAGTGTGTATGCGTATGTGTGTATGTGGAAGTGGGGTTATTTGTGAGAAAATCTACCTCTTGGTCAGTTTTTTGTCATTCTTAGTTGTGGATTTATAGTTATATTTGTTGCTTGTTATGTCAAACAAAGAGAGAAATATGAAAAATCTTTCATTAGAAGATATACTTGGTCAATTTTTAAATATATTGTGGTTAATTTTCTTTCAAAATAGAGATTATATCATCAGAGTCATAGGCATTTTTTAAGTTGTAATACATTCCTGGTAAATTAGACTCATCATTCTAAAGTGATCCCCTTTATTATATGAATATTATTTTATCTGACATTAGTAAAATGTCGGCATTATTTTATCAATTACTTGGTTAACTTGTAACTTTATTTCATACAGAAATATATGTGTGTGTTTCCTTTGTCTCTTGAAAAATGAATATAGTTGAATTTTCCCTTGTATTTTAATCAGAGGATTTAATCTGTTTACTGATGATATAATTTCTCATGGATTTTATAAGTATCATTACATATTATGCTTTTCATGTGTCTCGCATGTTCTATATTTCTTTTTCTCTCATTTTGCCTTTCTTTTTTTTGGATTGATAAACCATTTCAAAATTTATTTTCTCCCAGACCATAATTTAGAATACATTTCTTTCATTTCTATTTATTATCTGAGAAATTACAACATGCATGCCTCCTTATCAAAATGTAATCAATCATTTTACCATCATCCTGTACTAAAGAACCTCAGAACACTACCAAATACTCCGTTCCTTACATAGAACTGTTATCATGTGCTTTCTTATTTTACTATTGACCACATGAGAAATTCTTATCCTGGTTTTATATAGCTAATATTTCTTTACACTTTCCTTCATGGTTACTATATTTTCTTTTTCTTTCTTTTTTTCTTTTCTTTTCTTTTTTTTTTTTGGCCAGGCTTTCTGGCAATTAGTTTAAACTGCTTTTTATTTTACCATTTTCTTTAATTCTGAGATAGGCTTTACTTCCAGACTTTGAGGAAGAAAAGCTTATTAATTATAACTATGTGTTCATTCCCCTTCTCCTAAATATCTGAGTTGTTATTGAATGGTGTTGATTGAATGTCCAGCATGCTAGCCATTGTGGAACACTATAACAAAAATAGAGAGAAACTCCATGTGGAGTTATGAATTAACTAGTTCATAATTTGAAGAGTCAATAACATTAATATAATCAATTTGGCTTCCATATCATTACTGATTTTCCAAAGTCACAAGTGGTACTCAATAAAGAATAAAGATCCCTAACTGGTGTGGCTCAGTGGGTTGAATATTGTTTCACAAGATAAAGGGTCACTGGTTGATTCTCTGCCATGACCCAGCTTAAGAGCCTGTGGGAGGCAACCTATGAATATTTCTCTCATGCATCTATGTTTCTTGCCCTCTTTCTCCCTCCCTTCCCCTCATTCTAAAAATAACTGAAATCTTTAAAAAAAATGAATAAAGAGATAAGTAAAATTTTGTTGTTGTTAAGGATGGTGAAGAGCTAATTTTTCATGTATTTTGAAAGGTAATGATATGAAATATGTGGGAATTCAAAGTAATATTACAGTAAGCTCTGGAATCTTTGAGAATAAAAAGAAAAAAAAAAGCACAGGCCACATAAGTGTTGAGTTGCCTTCTAAAAGTAATTAGTCATGCTATTTCTACTTTCCTTTGCCAAACACTGCATTAATGAAAATTATAACTGTAATTCATTACATTTATAGAATTATTTCATATACCTCATCTCACTTAAGCCACAGAAGGGTCTGTTGAGGAAAAAACAGTTATTTGTAAACAATTCTATAGACAAAATGGCACTTAAACTCAGGTTTCTGTCTCCTTTAGCAATGAGTTGCCACCATTTTCAGATGGAACTGAAAATCCACCTGAAAGAAGGTAACATGCCAACTGAAAATTAGGTTTTTAAGATACTCAGAGAAAAAAGATAATTCTGGAGGTGGTAAGGCTTATTATTTTGGAGTTACTTAGAAGAAGGTCATTGGTTAAAAATAATCTCATGTTCTTTATAATTTATAGATGTCCAGTCAAATATTGAGAAATTTAAGAACCCTGGGGGAAATTTCCCAGAATGAAAAAGATATGTCAAAAGCACAAAACTACTTACTTAACTTCCATCTTTATAAGTAAATATAGCCTAAATTCTTAATGAAATAAAATTCAGGGAAAACTAAAGATTCTTAGATGTTGTGTTATTGTCAAATTGGTTAGATTTATTGTTGCCCAAAGGTTTTGCTTAGAGTTATATGCTACACATGAATGAGTAAGTTATATGTAGACTTGTGTGCATGTGTGTTGTGTGTGTGTGTGTGTGTGTGTGTGTGTGTGTAGGAGATGAATGCTAACACGGATTTGTTTTGTTCTACTATGTGGTAAATATGTTTGAAACTAGGAAATTCTGACTCTTTGAAAGATTGATTTATAAACACTTAGGATGCATTGTTTAAATTATTTATATCACAGTATTTTGGGCAGTCAAACAAAGTGAACTGAAAAAATGGAAGAATTGTAAATCATAGGAATTCAAACATGCTTTAGTTTCTTATGCAATACATTCAAACATGACATCTTATTGAATGTTCTCTGCCTCTAACAAATCTAAAATCTTAGTTAAGGGATGCACTAACTCTCCATTTTATAGAAAAGAATTTAAAGCACAAAAGTTTGATATTTTTAAATAAATTTCTGTCAGTACTAAATCCCAACTAGTTTATAAAAAAATAATAAGGTCAAATACATTAAATGTAAATTCATAAGGAAATTGATAGCTTACATCTGACAATTTCAATGTGAAAAATCATACAGTAATCCAATATTTATTTAGTAATATGTTTTTTTCTTGTGACTATTTTTTTTTATTTTGGATTTTCCTTTTTTTTTTTTTTTGTATTCTAGGGAGGTATACAACTTCAAGTTAGGTGTAAAGGTGATCTGCAAATATTTGTTTTTCCTTTAATGGGGAAATGATTATATCTATTTTATCTTTTCCCATAATACAATTTTTGTAATTGTGACTTCCATGAATCTTCATTCATCCATTTTTCTGTGTATGACAGACTTTAAATCTGCAATGAGCCAAACAGAAGTACAATCCTTGATTTACCTGTGTATTGTTGGGAATTATCTTGCACAATTCACTTTACTTCTTTATGACTCTTCTGTTTTGTTTGAAATTAGTATAATATTAGTATCTGACACATAGTATTTTTGAGATTAAAGGAGGTAATCTATGTAAATTATTAATATTACATGCTGTGCTTTAATTCTCAATTTTGTCATTAGTGTTATAGTGATTATCTTCAACTCTCAGCTGAGTTTAAATAATCTTTGCACAGTTCTTCATTTGAGAATGTGTTAATTTTTAGGGGATGATGTCAACTATGACTCTGTCTTTCTATGATAACATTTAGTAGTTAAACTTCTGATAATCTTCAAGAAAAATAACATTATGGCAATAATGTCCATGTTTTTGCAAAGCTCAATTTAGCAAACACTATTATAAATGATTGCCTGAAAAGGGCAGGCTTTTTATTTATTACTTTGGATCAAGTTTTACTGAATTTAAAGAAAAACTGCCACAGAACAATAAACTATGAATGACTATTCTAAGTAATCACAGCATGCTGTCCAATAAAATGTTCTTCAGTGACAAACTATTTTACATGTGTTTCAACACTACTGCCATTAGAATATGAAATATGGAAAATTTTTCAATTTTACCAAATTTTAACTAGTATATTTAACTAGCCACATGTGACTACTGGTTACCATATTGAATGGCACATATTGAGGATCTTTCCCTAAATCAAATCATAAATGACCCAATATTTGCCACCATTTCCTCTTGCCATCTCAAGACTTAATTTGAATTACTTGAGAACTTCAGATTCTACTTATAAAGATGTGCAGTTATTTACACATTTATTTCCCTGAGACAGCTCTCAGGATTTCTTCCCAACATATTACAAAGAATAAGATTGCTTTTCATAAACAACTAGTTTGCTTTAACTTATGAACATAGTAGCAATTTACACTTTGTTCTCTTCTTGCCAGAGCCCAATAGTAATCTCAAAAATTAAGTCCACTGTTAATAAAAATCAGAAAATAAATAATACAATTTTCATGGTAACTGATTCCCAACAGTTTTGACATCTTTAGTTACAGTTATTGTAAGAATTAAAAAATGTTTTACATTAACATACAATATGAGAGCCATAAATCAAAGAATTTTAAGCAAAAGAGGAACTAGGTAATATAATTAAATTAAGGAAACCCTGAGAAGTATCATAACATTTTCCACCTCCTAATAAACCTTAACCAAATTGAACACATTGTAAAAGACGCAAAATCACTGGCTGGTGGCACAATGGCTAAGGCGCCGACCTGTGAACCCAAAGGTCGCTGGTTCGATTCCCCAGCCAGGGCACATTAATGAGGTTGCAAGCCAGGTCTCCAGCCAGTTCTGTGGCTGGAGGTAGGTGAAAGGCAACCATACACTAATGTTTCTCTCCCTCTCTGCCTCTCTCTCTTCCCCTCTCTCTCAAAATAATAAATAAAATCTTAAAAAAAAAAAAAGATGCAAAATCATACTTGTAGTAAATTGTTGCACCAATTTAAGACTACAGAATAATCTTATATGCTTCTTAACTAGACAAATTGAATTCTTAAAGTAATGTGAAAATAAATTACAAAAGTCCTGCCTTATCCACAGTGACACATTCCAAGATTCCCAGTGGATGGCTCAAACTATGGGTAGTACTGAATTCTACATAAACCATGTTTTGTCCTATATACACATACCTATGATAAATCTTAATTTATGTATTAAACATAATAAGAGAGTAAGAACAATAAAAATAACAAAACAGAACAATTACAACAATATAGAGCAGGTCTTCAAATAATGTCATTTTGTTCAAAATCATGGTATTTGAATGTTGATGAGAAAAAAAAAAAAAAGAATTGTCCTGGAAAAGGGAGTATCTGGGTTATGTTACCTTTATATCTGAGTAGATTGTCTCTGGGTCATCTAATTTCCCTCCACATCCAAAAGATGTGCATAGGAGATAAACTGATGTCCCCATCATCCCAGTCTGAGTGAATGTGGTGTGTATAAGGGTGCTTATCAGTTCACCTACAATGGAAGGACATCTTGTCCATGGAGGTTTTGTCAAATGCCATTTAGTTTAAAGTCCCACTTTCCAAGAACCTATTGCTGTCATTAAATGAAAATTTGCTGGGTTGTAATAAAGGGTATACAAATGTGTTCTTTCCTCTCATTCTCAAAGTATATTTTTGTACTACACTCACCCTTCTTCTTCTTGTGATGATGTGAGATGGTAAAAGGCCAGCCCTATTCCTGAACTGTGGAATTCTCTCTTGAAGTAAATGGCTCAGTGTCACTTGTTTCAAGGGATCCCTCACTGACATCCTCTTCTAGTCTCAATGCTTTTCCATATTACACTTTGCTGTCAGTCAGATCATGTTTACCATTCATGTCATCCACCCACAAATCTCATAATTTTTTCATCTTAACTAAGGTACATATCACGCACTCTGCCTATAACTTTTGCAGTTTGATGTGCAACAGCAAAATTAGCAAGAGTTCCTTTCTTACAATTTCAAGAATAGAAGATTCGTTCTCACCATAGATCTTAGCAGCCTCAGCATATTATTTTTTTCTTTCCTTATCAAGTCAAGAAGTTTTACCTTTCCACTTACAAGAGGCACTTTATGGCTTCTTTTTGGCATATCTGAATTGCCAGCATCACTGTTTTTGCTCTTGAGAGCCCTTATTAGGTAAAATGAGAATTACTTAAACACAAGTACTGTGATATAGCGGCAGCCGATCTGACAACAAGGATGGCTACTGGGTGACTACAGGAGGGGTGGATGTGGACATGCACAGCATGGAGATGCTGGACAAAAGGATGATTCACATCTCAGGCAGGATGAGCTAGATGATAGGAGACTTCATCATGCTACTCATAATGGTACACAATTTAAAACATTACTTATTTAATTCTGGAATTTTCCATTCAATATAATCAGACTGTGGTTGATCACTGAGAACTCAAACCTCAGAAAGTGAAAGTGCAGATGGGGGGTGGGGTTCTGCTGTAAAATTACTTAGAAAAGTTTTAACTGACTGATTAAAGTAAAATTTAAGGACAAATGGGAGAAAATATAAAGGACAATGTACCTGTTTCCTGAAATGGACTATAGTGCAGGAAAAGCCTAAAATGTTATTATTGGATTGACCAACAAGTTCATTTTCTTTCTTTTCCATAAAATAAAATGTACACTATTTCATTTTTAACAATAAATTGATTGATTTGGATATTTTGAGTATGCCAGCTATCTCCCACAGGGTACACTCAGAGTTGTTCCTAATGTCTCAATTTGATCATTATTCACTTCAATTGGCCTATCAGACCATGTGGAGCATCATCTAGTGAGAAATCTTCAGCACAAAACTTCACAGATCATTTTTGACACGTTTGATCAGTCACAGTACCTTCTCCATTCACAGCACAAATTTTCTTTTTTTTTTGCATTTCAGTTGTATTTTCACCTTACTTTAAATAATAAAGCATAATATGCCAAAAATGCTGCATATTTTCCTCCACCCTCAATATTAAAATGGCTATACAAAAGTTCACCAATTTTGATAAGGTTTTTTAAATGTACACTGATATAACAGCTGTCACAACATAATCTAACAGAATTGTTTCAAATGAAGTTAAAAACAACTAAGCAATAATAAGAGCTACCTTACAGAAAAGAACAAACTTTTGGGTTACTCAAACAGTATTATCAATGTGAGAATCAGCCTTTAAGATTTTAAGGAAATCGTAATAGAGAAAAAAATGTGATGTGTTGGAATTGGTTATTATGGTGTGAAAAATCAAATAGTGTATCATCAGAAAGAGTAAAGATTAATTTCCATTGTGTGTTAGTTGCATAATCCTAAACAATTCAACATAATCCATGAATCTCAGCCTACAGGGCAGGAAGAAAATATAACTGTTGCTTTCTAATCTCAGAGTTCTGGATGGAAACCCCAAAACATTAAAGAAGAGAAAATACTGTATCATTTGTTATATTCTATATTAGATATGGTGCTGTATTTTGCATGTACTCATTTACCTTTACAAAAAAATTACTGGAACTAGTTGGCATCATCACTGTCTTTTATTAATAGTTTATTGATATATAATTCATTTACCATATAATTATAAGAGCATAAATCCATGATTTCTGGTATATTCCCAGAGTTATGCAACTCTCATAATAATTTAAGAATAAATTTATCACTACCCCTACTTCAAATCCCCAAACGCATTAAAAGTCACTCTATTTTCCTTATGCCACACCTATCTCCAGCCCAAGATAATTACTAATTTACCTTCTGTTTCTACAAATCAGCCTTTTTGTAACATCTCAAAAATGGCCATTATCATACAATATGTGGTTTTTGTAATTTGCTTGTTTTACTTGATAAATTTTCAAGCTTCATCTCTGTTATAGCATATATCTGTACTTTATTTTTATTGCTTAATAATATCTCATGGTGTGGATATACTTCATTTTATTTATTTATTTTCAGTTGGTGGAAATTTTTGGTTGTTTCTATGTTGGCTATTATGAATAATACTTCCATGAACACTAGTGTTCAAGTTTTTACATGGACATGTTTTTATTTCTCTCAGTTATATACCTAGGAATAGAATTACTGAATTGTATAACTATTTATACTTTTGAGGAAAATCCAGTTTTTCAAAGTGGTTGCATCCTCATTTCCATGAGAAATATAGAAAGGTTCTCATTTTTCCACATTCTCACTAAAAGTTGTTATGTTATGGACTAAAGTCATTTTAGTGGGTGTTAAATGGTATCTCATTATAAATTTTATTTGCACCTCACCAATGGCTAATGGTTTCAAGCATATTTTATGTGCTAATTGATAATCTGTATTTCTTATTCAGAAAATTATCTAGTCATGTATTTTGTCTATTATCAGAGAAGAAAACAAGAATCAGACCCATTAAGTTACTGGCCCAAATTCATACAGCAGTAAATTAAGTATGATTCATCTGAAACTCATTCTGTCTTTAGAGCCTATGTTCTTACAGACTATATTTATTCTAATAATCAAATACCTCTAATTATTAATATAATTGAGAACACATTTATATTTCTTAAAGTGTTTGCTACATTTCTATTTTTTGTATTTAATGGCAACAAATGCAGCAATATTTCTCAGTCCCAATAGAAAGATTCAGCAAATCTAATTCTCCCAATAATAAGCTGAAAAATTAATACAATACTCTTGTCGGAATTCCAATATCACAGAAGAAGGATGGGATAATGATCTATTTCTATCAGTGAAAAGGGTAAATTGCAAAGAAGTGTGTGTAGTTAGGAACTTTTCCCCTTTTTCCCCTTTTTGATTCCCATCTCCTTAAGGTAATGAAGACCTAATAGAGAAGATGCACTTAGGTAAATATAAGTATCAAAAAGGGGAAAGAAGATAACTCCCCTTTTCATTCTGAACTATTCTCTATTACAATGTTTTCTGATCTGATCTTTGGGAACTTCAACCTTCTGTAATTGTTCTGAAAATCAGCTTGTCAAGTTGGAAGCTTTCAGAATAAGAACAAATGTCTCCCCAGCAAATAAAATAATATCCTGAGTGGGAGGGAGAGTGGAGAGTGAAAAACAGGTGTTTAGATAATAAAGACCCTGGTCCTGGAAGCCACAGTCATGAAGGGTGGCATGAGGCCTCTGGAATAAACAAATGCCCTCTATTCCAATGCCAGGGTATTAATGCTTAGCAGCAGAACACAGAGCTTGATGTTTCTCACTCCCCTCACTGGCAGCAAATTTTGCTCCATGTCATTTTGGATTGTGATAAAAATGCGATCTCTCCCATGATAAATCTAAGCATGCCAATCATATTTTATTAAACTTCGCAGCAGCCCTATCTCCTAGCATACTATCAGTCCATCTCTACTTAGGATTATTATTTTTTTAACCAGGGGTTTTGGATGATCAGAAAGCATTAGAGCTCTATATTGTGTGACACTTCTGGAACCTCATATTTCCAAAATGTAATATGCTGTCTCATGTGAAGTAAAGTTAAATAGGGAATGAATTTATTCATGAGGGAAAAGAGGTTGGGGTAAATTACAGAGTTTATGCAATCTAGAATTAAATAAAGACAGAAAGGATGCAAATCCATGGTAAAATGTTTATTGATGTTTTTGTGATCAGGTTAGGAAGAATATTAGTTTTGCTTTTCAGCATTGAAGAGATTCATGTGAGTTATAGTAAACTCCTCTCAATTTTTTAACTCTTACCTTCCAGATTTTATGTATAGTATATGTATAACATTTTCTATTGTACACTAACCCTTCTGTCCTTAGCATTTTTCAATTGTAGCTAAGTATAATAGTATTAGAAGTAGTAATTCTACTAAATATTACACAATAAGAATGTGCCAGGCACTCTGCTACTCCATCTCAATGTGCAATGTTACTTAGCATCACCAAAAGCTCAATAATGTACTTAATACTATTACCCATTTTATAATTGATGTAATCCAAGGTTAAAGCAATTAGCAATTTATCCATTATATTAAGAAAAACCAAAAACTTTATTAGATTAGCTCTATTCTAACCAATTCCAGAACAAATCTTGGTTGTGGATATGAAGAGTCTTTTAGGTGTTTTCACTTCACCAGTGGAAGGGATCTAATATTAATAGCACTGTTATAATCAAGAACTACATTTAGTATATATCAGACTCTATGTTGACTGCCTTCCTTTAACAGATATCACACTTAGGGTGGACATGTTGTTCAACATATCCTAAAACTGAGCACAGCAATAATGTTCATTAAAAATTCACTAACAAAGCAAGTTAAAAAATAAGCACCAATGAAGGACATAGGACACTCATGTCAACTCTATCACAATTATTCTTCCCCCTACTTGTTTTTCCTATTCATCCAGTTAGACTCATGTATCTTGTAAGAGTGTGTTTTTCTGTGGTTCTATATTACTTCAATAAACCCTGGTGACTTGTATAGGGCATTGAAATTCTATGGAACATATTTAAGATCATAAACTATTTAACCTCAAGCATTGGTTGAGATCCTGCCCATGCCCCCAAATTATTTGTAATAGCAGAGTGCTCTTTAAAGTTTGAGGTTCACTGCTATCTTGAATTCTCTACTATCATTTCTCTTCTACCAGTTGCTTCATCTAGGTATGTAAGTTTTATTTATGGTCACAACAATTTGGTGGTCAATTTGGTGATTGATTAGCAGTTCAATTCCTCAGCTCTGATCTCTTTCAGCCTCACTTCTATTTTCACCAAAGTTCAAAAATGTAGTTTCAGTATTCATACAGAAGATATGAGTTATAAAATTTTCAAGTACATTTAATCCCTGTACTGAACATAGATCAATACAAATTGAAAGGCTCTGTCCAAAGATGATCACACCTTAGAAAGAAAGTGGATTTTAGAGTGTTTAAATTTAAAATTGAATCTAAAAGAGGCAAGTTCAAAACCAGTAAATTTAATTTCAGAAAAACTTTAATGAGTAAATTTCTAAGTTGAAAAAATACAGCATAATACTTTGTTAGTTTACTATTTTCTTTACTTAATCATTTGATTTAATTAACTTAATTTTCAAATCCTGAATTAAATTTTATATTATACTTGCACAGATCAAGTCTTCTGGCATAATAAATAAAATGATGAAACTACTCACAGTTAATAAATGTATGTATGTACTTATGATTTATTTAGTATAGTTAAGAAGAAACAGAAATAAAATTTTGGAAACTAATTTTTAGATAAGTTAATGTATACATGCATGTGTGTGTCTGTGTGTATGTCAGGGAGAGAAAGAGATTTTTGCTGTGAATTAATCATGAGATTAAGACTAATACAGCATTTTAGAAACACTTGGCTGCCTGTTATTTTAAACTTATGTTTATGAGGAAATTTGCAATTCATTTTACATAAAAAATAAGGCTTAAAATAATGTAGAATCTTCACATTGTAATTCATTATTCCTGTCAGAAGATAGTGTTAGAGGAAGTAACACTGTATTTTATTATATTAATCAGCATAGGAACTAATTTAACTACCATGACATAGAAACCTCTTAGAAAATTAAGAATTAAAGGTTAGGTAAAATATGTAGTTTTGACTTTTACTGCTCAGTTCAAATACAAGCAATTAGTCAAAGAAAATAGATGGTCAAATTTATCTCTTTAATATTGTATAGACCAGGATTTGGTTTTCATAACATTGGTTAAGGTTAATAAGCCTTATGCTGCAGCATCAACATATAAATTCTACTAAGTGTGGTATTATAATAATTATTATTATGAAGTCACAAAACTCCTATTTATTAAAAAATTTTGAAATGGATTAATATATAATAGGAAAAACATTATTTTTAAAAAGATTAAAAATAAGCACTAAGTAATAAATGAATAGCTTATGGCAGAAAAAGGTTATTAAATTCTGAAATCTATTCTAAAATTACTTCAATGGGGTACATAACATATATTAGTCTCACCAATCACCACATAAAAATATAAGGATTTCTTTAATCTTTATTGTTTCATATAATAGAGCATGTTAATTCATTAGGAAGCCATGGTACCATTTTGGCCTCTAATATATATGTTATATGGCCCATCTTTTAAATTGCTATTGCTTCATTAAAAGTACCTCTCAACCCAGTGGTATATTGATTTAAATAGAATGCATTTATCACTTTCCTAGGGGTAGTTTAAGGTAAGCTGGGCTCAGCTGGGCAGCTCCGATGAGTTTAGATTTTGTTGTTGTTGTTGTTATTGTTGTTGTTTTATAAAGGATTTTTTAAAAGATTTTATTCATTATCTTTAGAGAGAAAAGCAGAGAGGGTGAGAAGCATCAATGTATGGTTGCCTTTCACCTACCTCCAGCTATGGACCTGGCTGGAGACCTGGCTTGCAACCTGGTTATGTGCCCTGACTGGGAAATCAAGCTAGTGACCTTTGAGTTCACAGGCCAGTGCCAATCTACTGAGCCACACCAGCCAGGGCAGTTTAGTTCATTTTGGCTGTCTGGCCTGGGGGATGTTCTCATGTGCTGTGCTGCCAAAGTGCCTCCATGTCTGTTCAGGAACTTGTCAAGACTATATTTGTAGTATATCTACTAAAAGCCCATTGGCCAGAGCAAATGATACAGTCAAGCCTTAGTCATGGAAAAGGAAGCCAGCCCCCTCACCTACCCTCTAAGTGGGAGGACACCACAAAGTTACATAGGAAAAGGTATGGTGTATAATCCTATTACTAGAGAGAGTAGAGAATTGTAATAGTAATCCTCTCCATTGTAGTCACCTCCAGTCATTCACTGACAGGTAATTACTGAACAACTAATATGTGGCAGGAACTATTGTAGATGGAGGGGATAAAGTGGGAGATAAAATGCAAACATCTCTGGTCTAACAGAGTTCATATTTTAGGAGAGGGAGATAGAAAATAAAATATATAAGTAAAACACATGCATTTATTAGATCACAAAAAATAATGTGGCAAACAATAGAAAGCATAGAAGGGCAATGGAAAGTATTAAATAATCTTTTAAATGAGATGGTAAGAGACGGACATAGTGAAGAGGGGGCACATTTCACAAAAGACTTAAAGGAGGAAAGGACACTATCTATACAGATAAATTAGTATTTCCGCTAATATTCCAAATCAAAAAGGCAATAAATTTATAGACCTCCGATCAAACATGTCAGGTCCTGCAAAGGTCAATAATGAGATGAGATAAGGGTGGATGGGGATAAAAAAACATATATACACTTCATAAACCACTGTGAAGACTTGAACTCTGAGTGAAAGTAAAAGCAAAGAAAGATTCTGTGACATGATCAGATGTAAATTTTAATAAGCTCATTATGCCTGTTTTGTTGAGAATAGAGGGTAGGCAGGCAATGGAGGAAGTAGGGAGACTATAATAATATTTTAGATGGGGCAGGATGGTGACCTGAAGCCTTGGACCAAGGCCATATCAGTGGCGATAGTGGTGAGATAGTGCCTAAATTTCAATTTATTTTAAAGGAGCATTGACAGAGTTGGCTGAGAGGCTGGATGAGAGATGAAGGAGAGAGAAAAAACTGCCTTCAAAATTTTTGAAATGATGTCCTGGCTGGTGACACAATGGATAAGGTGCTGGCCTGTGAACCCAAAAGTTGCTGGTTCAATTCCTCAGCCAGGGCACATTAATGAGGCTGCAAGCCAAATCTCCAGCCAGTTCTGTAGCTGGAGGCAGGTGAAAGGCAACCATACATTGATATTTCTCTCTCTCTCTCTCTCTCTCTCTCTCTCTGCCCCTCTCCCTTCCCTTCTCTCTAAAAATAATAATAAAATCAAAAAAAATGTTTTTGAAATGAGCAATTACAATGTGTAAGTGGCCATTACCAGAAAGGACAAAACTGTGAAAATAGTGATAACTAGGAGCTGGGCTGTGGATGTTTATCAAAGTGGAGATATCAAGTAGATAGCCATGTATTAATATATAAGCCTGATGTTTATGAGGAGGTGTGAGCTAAGGATATAAATACAATAGAAGAGTCATCTTCATGAATGGTGCCTAAAGCTAGTCATACAGGTCATGGTTATCAAATACAATTTGAGCGGTATACTATAATCATCTCTCAAATTTATATAAATATGTGTAGTTCAGCCACTCTTTTTAAGACTCTTCTAGGCTCAAAGTGCATGCTGCCATCTCATAAGGCACTTATGAGTTAAAGGATTTCTTTTAAAACTGGGAAAATACAGGTTAAGCAATATAAAACTATAGAAAGAAGTAAGAAAAAAAGATGGACTTATGAAATAATCTTATTGAACCAGAAGATGCAATAGGCTCACCCCAACTCATATGATTCCAGGCATATGTTTGATGGTCCAGCCTCCATAACCCTAAACGTTCTGGAAAGAGCCCATGTTGACTCTAGAGACTGCATGCAACAGCATCTGAGCTGGACAGGACTTGTGGTATACAAATCAGACAATAAGGACAAGCAAGGCACAGCAGGAACTCATTTAGCTTAGGTTTCCAGAAGGCACCATTAGAGTCACTTGACCAATATAGTAAAATCAGTCTCAAAAAAACTACTCCATTCTAGTGTGAGTTAAAGTTCAATCTCTGAGACACTAGTGATTTCCCTCTGATTTGACTTTCTCTAATTTCATCAAGCTATGTTCTTTCACCTCTTTGAAAAGCTGTAAGAAAATACTTGCTCTCACTTCAACACACAAGTGAGGGTAGCAGGGGCCATTAATTCAGTGTGTGTTTTATAGATAAATACAGAATTTGAAAGAATCTGTACACAGGGATAGTTGGTCAGGCTTGGAGATTTAATTTAACTTGGTATTCATTAATAATTGGTTTTGTTTGCTTTCTTATATCATTAGTAAACTTATTTAAAAAGGGCAATCAATTAAGGCAAGGGTACTCTGGTCTCAGTCACCTCATTATTCTTCATGCTACTTAATCACAAATACTAATGGGTTGCTTAGAAATGGAATGTTTTATTCCATTAGACACATATAAAAGCTCTGTGGCAATGTATGGATCTTAAAAAAAAAAACTTGTTTCTACTGAAGTGTTTGCTTTAAAGTAGAAAATCTCACTCTGAGCTACTATAATGGGTTCTTTATAAATTAAAATATTTAACACACAAATGAAGGATTCAAGTTTCAAACTTAACAGCAATGTCAAATGAATCAGATGGTAAAAAATGCAACATATCACATACAGAATCAGAGTTCATCTTTTAAACTAATGGCCTATATGGCAATAAATAGAATATTTAACTTCTCTGGCCTCAGTTTTCTCATTGTTACATAGGTTGGTATTTATTAGAAATGACCACAGAGAATTATGGTAATGAGAAAATACAATAATGTATATAAAACCCCTGGTACATATTAGACCCTTAATATATGCTACATTTTTTTTTTTTCTCTTCGTCCTGTCCCTTTCTCTCAGGAATGTAGAATATAATCCTCCAACTAATAGCTGATTGTAGATCCTCTCTAGAGTTTATCATCTTAAAATAATAACATTGTTTTAATCAGATTCATGATTTCTGGCCAATTTGTATGTGCTTAAATTATATAATGAATTCACCATTTTGAGTGTGTAAAAGACATGATCCATTTGCTTTGAAGAAAATATTTCACTACTCTTATGTAATGAGGAAGGTTGATCATAATTCTTCAAACTTCTTCAGCCTATTTTGTATGTTTTGAATAAATCATTTCTAAAAATTTTGTTAGAGCTTCTTATAAAATTATCTGTGATAATTTACCAAGCCAACATCTCCATTCTCACATCAATTTGATAATTTTATTAGTAATTGTATTTTTAAAGTATATTAACTAATATTTTTCTTATATACAATTTTTAATGTTTTATGTCTAGGTTATAGCCTGTATTCTCTTTTCTCTCTCATTTTTAAATTCATCTTACTAAATATCTTTTTATTATTAATCTTTCTAAAAAACCAGAATTTTGTTTTACTTTGCTTTGTGACTACATCTTGTTTTCTTCATTTTATGTTTTATGTCATTATTTTATTTTGAATTTATTTGCTCTATTCCTCTTTTAATAATTTTTAAAAAACATTTTATCTGTATAATTAACATAAACAAGTTTATAGCTTAATTATTATAAAGTAAATGCCTTTGAAATAAGCAACCAGGTCAAGTACTAGTGTTTTGCTGCTCATTTCACAAGTGCCTCCACGTTTCCTGTGCCAATCACAGGTCTCAATTCCCCTTCAAAATTAGTGATAACTTTTATGGTAACTGGGGCTTAAAGTCTATATATTTTCCTCACTCAAATGAAGATATAGATTTGTCTTGATCATTAAAAATAATTATAAGAATACATTTCAATGTACAATTTCCTAATGCATTAGTTCTTTCTTCCTTTCTCTCTTCCTTTTCTTCCTTCCTTCCTTCCTTCCTTCCTTCCTTCCTTCCTTCCTTCCTTCCTTCCTTCCTTCTTTTCTTTCTTTTTAACTATTTAGATGGAAAGAACCTGGAGTATTTGTCACATCCAGAAGTGTGATTTGGCCGAAGTATGATCCCAAGTAAAATGTCACATGTGTTTTGGATTTTGATAGATGTTATTACCAACATTGACCTTCTCTAATAATGTCTATTTTGCACACCCTAGCATCAAACTTTTGATTTCTGAAAATGTGAAAAGTGAAAGATTAAATGTTTTTATTACCCCCATTATGGAGATTAACCATTAATATGGATACACATTTAGATAAATAGTATATATATATATATATATATATATATATATATATATATATATTTAACCATTTACATTTCTTTTAATGTCTACCCAGGTCTTCCTGGATTTTTGAGATTGTTGTTTGTTAGAAAATACATAAAACATGGGGATGGATGTAATACAACAACAATAAAATTAAAAAAAAAAAAAAAAGAAAATACATAAAACATACAACTTTAATCTTGTTCCACTTGGAATAAAATATACTATTGCAAATTTGTTCTACTTGGAATTTATACTTCTATAAAGAATATGTTTTGTAATCATCCTTACTTATTACTATATGTATGGTTATTCTTTAAAAATCATTTGTAGAATAATCCAACTTTTCCTATAGATTGTAACACCAACTTCTTCATTAAATTTTCTAAGTTCTAGGATACTTCTCTCAACTTTATATTCTGTTTCACTGGCTTATGTGTTGGTTCACATTAACTACATACTTTTAATTGTGGCATCTTTATAATATATGCTTTTATCTTGATAACATAGGTCTCTCCTTGTTGCTGTATAATTTCAGAGTTTCTATAAAAATTTTGCTCTATATGACTTTTAGCATTAGTTGTCTCAGTACTTTTACAAATTGATGGTCCACATGCAGGATTTTTCTGAGGAAGATATACAAAGGGGCCAGAGGCATATGAAAGAATGCTCAACATCACTAGTCATCAGAGAGATGCAAATTAAAACCACAATAAGATACCACCTTACACCTGTCAGAATGGCAATCATCAACAGATCAAGAAACAACAAGTGCTGGTGAGGATGTGGGGCAAAGGGAACCCTGGTGCACTATTGGTGGGAATGCAGGCTGGTGCAGCTACTGTGGAAAACAATATGGAGTTTCCTAAAAAAACTAAAAATGCAACTGCCTTTTGATCCAGTGATTCCACTACTTGGACTATACCCAAAGATTCCTGAAACACCAATACATAAGAACCTATGTACCCCTATGTTCATAGCAGCACTATTTACAATAGCCAAGTGCTGGAAACAACCTAAGTACCCATCAGTGGATGATTGGATCAAAAAACTTTGGCACATTTACACAATGGAATACTACACAGGAGAAAGGAAGAAGGAACTCCTAACCTTTGCAATAACACGGATGGAACCTAGAAAGTATTATGCTTAGTGAAATAAGCCAATCAGTGAAGGACAAATACCATATGATCTCACCCATTACAGGACAATAATGAACAAAACTAACAACAAGCAAAACAGAACCAGATGTAGGAATACAGTGAATAGGCCTTCAGTGGTCAAGGGGAAGGGGGTTGGGGAAAGGGGGGAGAAAGAGGCAAGGAAGGGTAGCAGTTTAGGTAAGAACCTAGTATAAAGGAACCATGGACATGGACAACAGGGGGGATTGACTTTGTGGGGGAATGGGTGGATGGGGAGGGGGACAGAGGGGAGCAAAAAGGGGATGGATGTAATACAACAACAATTAAATTAAATTAAAAAAGAATGTAGCATTGCTTGCACATTAAATAATAATAATAATAATAATAACTACCTGAATTTAAACTCTAAAGGCTTTCTTACAACCATCACAATTTACATCTATTATAATATTGCAAGTTTGGCAACTTGGGTCTCAGGTCCCATGAGTTTGTTGTGACTATATAGCATTTGTTTCATTTGGATGGGACACATATCTCTAATTCTGCATGTTTTTCTGCAATCACGATTACCCACCCCCTCCTTGTAGCAGCTACTTCAATCATCCCTTTTCCTGAACTTGACCTTTGTATTATCATTTTCTGAACTGGGTGTACTTTTTTCTTTTAGTACCATTTGTATTTGTATACTGATGGGTAGTTAAAAAGTAAATTACAACTGAAATACCCATTAAATTCTATCTTTTCTTAAAATTTCAGATTATAAACCTATTCTTGAATGCCTGATTAACTCTTCCAACCTTGAAAAAAACTATTCTTGAATACCATTATATCTCATTACAAATTAGTATATGAGTTATTTATTGCTCATGTTTTTTTTATTCAAATATATATTCTCCTTATTAGATTATAGCATTATTAATGAATGAATGGTGTTTCATTCCTCGGGACTTACATAAAGTAACTAGCAATCTTTTAATTGTTTGAATATTTCACACATTAGAATGACCATTTGAAAGTCCAAATGTTTATTGACAAGTCAGCAATGGAAAATTGACTACTGACTGCAAGTACAGAGTGACCTATTCTGGGTATAAAGTTTATTTATAATTAATATCTATATATTAATGTATATAAATTAATCTATATATATTCATAATCGTTATAAAAACTATGGCTAAACTATAGCTAAATGCAGTAAGAATAAAATATTAATGGCATATTTTATTTATTTATTTAAAGATTTTATTTATTATTCTTAGAGAGAGGGGAAGGGAGAGAAGCAGAGATGGAGGGAGACATCCATGTATGGTTACCTTTCACCTGCCTCCAGCTAAGGACCTGGCTGGAGACCTGGCTTGCAACCTCATTATATGCCCTGCCTGGGGAATCGAACCTGCAACCTTTGGGTTTGCAGGTTAGGGTCTTACACATTATGCCACCAGCCAGGGTCTAGGATATATACTTTAAAAAATAAGTAAGTTTTTCTGGTTTTGAAAGCTGCTGAGAAATTTTTTAGAAGATGATGTAGACTATTTATGTATTTATTTATTAAGATTTTACTCATTATTTTCAGAGAGAATGGCAGGGAGGAAGGAAGAAAGGGAGAGAAGCATCAGTGTATGGTTGCCTTTCCCTGACTTCAGATAAGGACCTGGCTGGAGACCTGGCTTGCAACTTGGTTATGTGCACTGGCTGGAGATTTGAACCAGTGACCTTTGGATTTTCAGGTTGGCACCTATCCACTGAGCCACACCAGCCAGGTGTAGACTCTTTGTTAAGTTTTAATGGAGAAATCAATACTTTCTGTAAATTCAAACTAAAACAAAAACAAATTGATGTTCCTTTCTTTTCCATTTCAGAATTAGAGTGATGGACTATATAACATTCACCGTGTTTTTTCCAAAACCAAGTCATTCCCAACAAGGGCTTAGTGCTCATTTTGAATGATACTTTTATTTCGTTGTATATTTCTGTAAGACTTAATCATCACCAGGTAACGTCCTTTTGATCTTTTGCATTGTCTTTCATCAATCTGGTGTTAAACTTGATCACTTGCATTTTCTTATTCAGATGGCACCCCAACATTTTAGGCCCTTGCCTCATTCTGATAAACAGAGCAATGGCAGAACTCAAGCTTCTTTGTAGTACCCATCCCCAGCTCATCCCCAATCTTTTGTCTGAGTCATTCATGACAGGCTCCATCCCAGGCGGCTCGTGCCCCATGGCACTAAGAAATTAAAAGATAACAGGAATACCATCATGCCAGAAAAGCCATTATAATGATAAAAAAAAAAAAAGGAAAAGACAATTTAGCCTAACTCTTTGAAACATCTAAAATAATATTCACCACACAGCAAAGTGTCACTTGCCTGTGGGAAAGTGACTAAAATCAGTCTGAGATAAAAATCAACATGGACAGAACACAGACAACGCAGTGAAGTTGCTGGAGTGTGGCAGTGACCTCTGGTACCCACTTAGGTTGGGAGCTGACTTCTTCAAGGTTTTATTAATGCCCAGACAAGATCAAAGCATCTGTCATTTGTCTTTAAGGTTAAAAATAAGTAGCTGCATGAAAGCTTATTCTCTTCTCTTGAATGTGTTCACTCTTCTTTTGTGCTTCAAATGCAGAGTTCTGACAGCATGTCATTTAAAAAAATATTTTGAAGTAGCTGAGAGAATATGCTATTATCAGTGTCAGTGGAAAATAATTACCATTTTGTATGAAAATGCAATTCAGAATCCTATGTGATTATGTTATCTCAGCGACATGTTTATTCGTTTCAGCTGGCGTTTGATAGCTCACCTTGATAGAGGCAAGTGATTAAATTTGAGGTATTTTTTATTTTATGAATTCATATAGAAGATAATACACAATCATTAATAAGTGCACTGTTGTAGCCTACAAATTGTAGGTTGCATATACATATATAAGAGAAATTAAATGTGGCAATTCAAGCTGCTACTCTGAATAAGTAATGAAAGGTACTTTTAATTAACTTAATTCATTCATCTGTTTTCAAGTGGTTAAATATTTCTTCTGAAAACTTGATGAAAATAAATCTGCTGAGCAAACTGTTCAGATAAATAGCCACTAGCTAAATAGACCATGGATGCATATTTTCTGCCAGGCCTCTTAACCTGGGTTCTGCAAGCTTGCTCTGAGATTGATGTGAGAAATCTGTCATTTAAGTGCGCACATCAGACATAGTCTGATGTATGTACCCAACGCTGGATCCATGGCCCTGTGGGGTCTGCAGTAACACAGGCACCTCTCTCACAAAGGCTTGATGCATGCTTTAATGCCCTGTCGCATTAAAGAATCTTATTACCTTTGACTTTGCATTTTGTAAGTGAATTCCAATGTCACAGTTGAACCTGGTTGGGGGTGGGGGAGGTTCACCTACAGCCCTGTCAGCCATTCTGTGTAGATTTTCAGTTGCCCTTTCATTTCTGGGCCTCTGATCTGGCTCATTATGGCTGCTTCCCTCCAGGCGAGGCAGCAACCCTTCTCCTCTGGGAGTCTGGGTGGAGAGAGGGGTTTGGGGAAATTCACATTCTACCTCCACCCTTCGCACTCTGTGTGGAAGCCTGGGCTTGAGGTCAACTCGGGGGACCTGGGTCACAGTCCAGTGGATGGCGCTGGGGGTGGTCATTGCCGCTCATCCCCAGCAACTAGGAGGTACATGCTGTAGGCAGCCAGCAGACACCTGTTGGCCTGTGGATGGGGTTAGTGGGTCTAACCTATGCTGGGGCTGTGGGAAGAGATGACTAGCTTACAGTCCCCAGAACCCACCCCAGCCAGGGTTGTGGAGCATCTGTCTGGCAACTTCTGGAAAATGGAAGCTTCTGTTACTGGTTTGCTAGTTTCTAGCCAAAGTCCTCTCTTTTTCCTTCCTCCCTAAGAACCTCGAACTTATTAGCTGTGACTGACAAGGGATGCCCTATGGAAAAAGAGCTGTAAAATACAAACTGTGTCATTTTGATGTTTCCATAAATGAGTTGAATGTTTTTTTGTTTGTTTGTTTTAAAGATTTTATTCATTATCTTTAGAGAGAAGGGCAGGGAGGGAGGAAGAAAGGAAGAGAAACATGAATGTATGGTTGCCTTTCACCTGCCTCCAGCTGGGGATCTGGCAGGAAACCTGGCTTGCAACCTGGTTAGGTGTCCTGACTGGAAATCAAACCAGTGACCTTTGGGTTCACAGGCCAGCACTTATCCACTGAGCCACCAGCCAGGGCTGAATGTTTTTATATTTGTATTTAAAATTAATATTGCTCACTATGAAGAAGAATATAAAATATTGCTAATAAATTATAAAATATTTAAATACAGCAGTATGAAATAGCAAATACAACACCAAAATAAGTCAAGAGAGAGCCCACTGTGGGTGGCGGGAGGGAAACACTTTATATTTTATGGCCTTTCGCAGCACTTTTTTCCTGCTTTTTGAACAAGGGGTCCTGCATTTTCATTTTTGCATAGAGCCCACATATTACATAGCCAGCCCTGCTTATACCCAAGTATGTTGGATTCTGCCTCAAGCTAGGATGGTATCTATTTTCTTTTACCTTTCTTTTCCTGTTATGTGGTATTTCTGATATAGATTTGCCTCTCAGACATAAATACCCTATATGCATCCCTATGTCAGTCAATGTCCTTCCAGTGCCTTCACATTGGACCTGTCAGCCCTCATGTACTCATGGTTCTTCCTGGGTTGTACTTTTGGTCCAGCACCCCTGACCCCAACCCAGTAGGGCCCTCCTGGCTGAAAAGCTGTACAGATGTGTGTGGTTGACAGACAGACCTATAACTGGAGGATAAAGGGAGCTGCAGCAGAAGTTTCAGGAAGAGTGCTAAAAATTATGAAATACATTACTTTAGATTGTGATGTTTTCAGCATTGGTGGTGAGGATAAGAATATTGTGGGAGAGGTCAACTATTTTATTAGCAGCAGGCTTAGAGAATCTGTAATGTACTTTTCATCTCTAAATTGAATGGTTTCTGAAAAGAAGGGCTATTGCTGGCATAGGAAAAATAAATGATCTCTAATGGGCTTTTCATAATTTTGAAATATCACTGAAAATTGCCTTCAGAATCTAGGCAGATTATTGTAGTTCCATAATTCTAGTTAAGGAAACTTAATAGAGATCTTTAGGCATATCTTTCTGACACAATTTGCAGTATTAACAGATGAGAGAAATAAAGAAATTAAAATGAAAGGCTTGATTTGACCCAATCACTCACCTTACAAGTATTTTTTAGAGTCAATTCTTTGTGTCCATATTGAGAATAGCTTGTGACTTTGGCAATTCATTTAATAACACTTAGCCTGTTTCATTACCTTTAATGTGGCTATAATAATGCCTCATTTTGTGATTAGATGCAATAACAATAGAAAGTCCCCAGCAGTGCCTACAGAATAAAATTTAATTCTATTTCTCTCTGAAACATCTCAGTTTAATTGCAGTTTCATCATACACTATGAACATGACAGAAGCAGCAAACCTCACTGAACGTCTTTGTAAAGAGGGGGTACTTATCAATTTCAGAGAATGATGCATATGAAAGTGTAAGGCACTAATTAATGACTTCATTCTCTGAATTTTCCTTGATGTTTAGAATGAGATAAAATGTAAATAAAGACTGCATTTTGAATTACTCTCCCAAAAAGGTCTTGAGCAAATTATTTATTATGGTAAACAATGCTGGCATGATGTTACTTGATATTCAAACTGAAATTGCAATAAATAGCCTAGGTGAGCACTCTCATTTTTCTAATTCTATTTTCCTATAAGGAAAACAAAATAACAAACAAACATGCAAACAAAAATGCCATTGATGTGCATTTTTATTTGGGCTCATGTAAATGATTCAGAAAACTACAGAGTCACATCCAAATTAGTTAAGACTCTTGGGCACTTTAATAAATTATAAAGGTATATTGTTTAATTCAATACGTTGGTTCTTTCTCATTCCATCATGACTGCTTAAATGAATGTTTGTTGATTCAGTTTCTTAATGTGTTTCATAACTTTTAATTTCTTTCTACTGTCACAGCTACTTAGTACAATAGCTTCTCATCTGATCTCACTATAGTTAATTTATTTCTATTTCAAACTATGTTCCACTCTGTTGCTAGGGTCAGCTTCCTAAGATAATGAATTCAAGTCCCTGGGGATTTGATGAGAAACAGAAAGCAACCTTCAAGGGTTTGGAACAAACTGAAATTTAAGACACAGGAGAGAGACTAATGAAAATACAAAGGCCAGTTGTAATATGCACACTATTTTTCAAAGAATATGCAGTCAAATATGTTTATTTACACCTGCCCATTTAATAGAAAGTTTGAAATTATACAGCAAACACAGTTGCGATAGCTGCTGGTTCTTCAGGCAAAGTGTGTGTGTGTGTGTGTGTGTGTGTGTGTGTGTGTGTGTATGCATGTACGCACATGCAGGTGGGTAAGGGGAAGTACAGTACATTTCCAGAGCTAATGGACTAGCTGTAATAATCCACCCACTATAATAAAGTCCTAATGAAAAGATAAATCTCTATGAAGTACTTTCTCTTAAGTCTATCTAAAATCTTTCCATGATTGCTTAAATAATAATTTCAAACTCCCCAGCCCTTTCCCCAAAATATGGTTCTATGAAGTGGCCATGCCTCCCCTACTCTCTTAATCTAATGTCCTATACTTCAGCCAAAATGAAATTCTACCATACAGGACTTTCTCTAATATATGGACACATTAGATCTATGTATTTATTCCTATGGCATTGCTTTGTCCTACAAAACCCTCCTCTTTGGGTTATTTTGCTTGTCAAAGTTGTACTCTTCCTTTAAACTTTAGGTGAGGTACTGATTCATGAAAAGTCAATTATCTCATTTTCTAGTTGGAATTTACCTGTCTCTGTTGGGTCCTAGAGCTCTTGCAGTGAGTGCAGTATTTCTATTCACTTAACCTTCTGGAGTGAAAAGATCACTAATTTGGCCAGGATTTGGATTTTATATCTATTGATTATCAGCTGTAAAACTCTGAATTAGTTACCCATTCTTTTTTGGGCATTATTTTTCAACCTGTCAATGTTTATGATAATGCCAAATTCATAGGATATTCATAAAAACAATGGAGAAAAGGTAGATTGAATTCACCATGGAGTAGTAGAGCTCAATATTTGTATTTCATATTATCCCTATCTTATTCTTCAATGTTTTTGGAATATATTATATATTTATTATATATATAATTTTAGAGACTTTGACAAGATTATAAT
The DNA here is from genome assembly GCA_004026585.1 of Noctilio leporinus. NCBI lineage: Eukaryota > Metazoa > Chordata > Mammalia > Chiroptera > Noctilionidae > Noctilio > Noctilio leporinus. The sequence continues at coordinate 139,413 of PVIW01001858.1, forward strand.
AATTGTGAACATAACATATAATAATATATATAGGGTACACAAAATATATTTGACATACAAGTAGTATCGGTCTTATTTATACAGTCAAAATTCTGACTCATCTACCAATTAAGTGATAGAAAATATATGAAGTTTCAAATATCCCTTTTAAAAATAAGATAGGAAATTCTATTACATAGACTCTGATGTTGGGAAAAGAGGTTCTTCAACAGGGAATTCAGTTTATGAAAAATATTTCTTTAAGAAAATACTGATACTCTGAGAATCAATGAAAAAGTCATATTGTTTTCAAGATATTGTGGCTCTCACAAAATTATGAGAAATACCATGATTTTTATGATAAATAATATTGGAATTTTGCTTTAGAGTGGCAAAAATGTCTGACAAGCATTAAAGTTAAAGAAAAACATTAAGTAAAAAAATTAAAATGGCCTATATTTTTGGTATTAGAATATCATTTATTAATTTTCAAAGACACTTCACATTGCAATGTTGACTGACTGTGATACAGCATAAGACACAGTGAATATTTAAGATACATTGAAGAAGGATTTCAGACCAATAAAATGGGGTCCTCTCTGGTAGTCATTGTCCTAATAGAGAAACCATAGTTTACAACTTGGTCCTATGGTCTGAAAAACTTAGAAACAAGATTTTGCCTACACAGTTAGCTTTACATTGCTTATACTTAAGAGAGTGAGACTGATGGAAATTACTCAGATGCTAAAAGTAAAACAAAGCCACAAAACGAAAAAACAAATAAAGTATAACCCTTGATTTGTGGTGGTTCTTTTGAAATTTTTTGAGAGTGATCTTATCTTGGCATTGCTCTAGAAGACCTGTTAACAGCCTGACATGTTATTATAAACATTTTTTAAAAACTAAAGTTTTTTTAAATTTAATTATTACCAAATCCCAATCCTGCATATATATACCCAGTTAATTTTTCACAAGACTATTTGTCATTTTTATAATTAAAATTTTAATTTAAAACTAGATAACTCTTATCAGTCATATGGATTAGTGAACACTATTTATTAAATCCAACTTATCTTAGGGGCTTAGGATATAGTGGTATGAAACCATAGACTGAGGTTGCTATCTTATTCCATTCAGGTTTCTGGCATAGAATGCTAAGGCTAGGTGGTTCATAAACAACAGAAATTTATTTCTTATAGTTCTGGAGAGGGAGAGAGAAGTACAAGATCAAGGTTCCACCAGATTTTAGCATCTGGTGAGACCCCACTTTTTCATTCATAGAGGGACATTTTTTTCACAGTGTCCTCATGGGGGGGGAAGGGATGACAAAGATCTCTGGGGTCTGTTTATGTGGATACAAATCCCATTTCAAAACCAATTATTGATAAACAGCTCCACCTCCTAATACTATAACATTGGGGGTTAGAATTTCAACATAGGAATTGGGTTGCACTGTCCTTCATGTGACAGCTGCAAGTGAGGTCTACAAATTTACCACCTGAATTATGCTGAGGTTGCTGTGACATTTCCCCATGATAGTATAAAATGTCAGCTCTGAACTTTCTAGCTATAGGTAAAGATTATCTGATGACAACAACTTGACATTAAATAGCTAGCTTATATTCAAAATGGCTATCATCTACTCATTCCTAATACATATTTCTAATAAACGTATACTTCCAATAATTTTATTTCTCTATATATCTTGTACAAATGCTCTTTCATTACTAGGTTGAAGCTATTTATTGCAACACTGGACACTTGCCCATGAAAATGGGTATTAGAAAATGGAATTGTTATTTATTTTATATGTCCATAAGGTGACTGCAAAATTAAAGCTAGCATGTTGCTGATAAGAAAGCTATGCTTAAAAAAGTTCTCAGTGTCAGCTTTGAAGGTATAATCAGTTGAAAAGTGACATTCAGATCCTTTAGAATCACTTTTTTTTTTTTCTTCTGAGAGTATCATAACTGTACATTATGGATCAGAATTAATAGTTACACCATAAGTATTTCTTTATTCCTAATGCACCATGGCTGCCACTGCCTCCCTCCTCCATCTTCACAGCTTTCCTTCTACATTCTGTCCCAGGTGGGCCATGACTTTTCCTCACATTAACACCATACCACTTCAAACCATAGTTTTGGCTATAAAACAGCAAGAGAGAGTTGAAAAAGAGAAGAGAAAGGTGCTATAAAGTTGAAGGATTGAGACAAAACTTTTGACTAGGTTCACATAACCACCTTCCAGAGGTGAACTTGGCATAAAAAACATGAATATATGCCAATGTCCTGCTTGTGAATCCTTCTACAAAAGCCACTGTTTGTGTCCCTAGGTCTCCTCACCCTGCACGTGAAGGGGAGGCCCTACCTTCCAGGTGTGTCCAGTTCCATACCGTGAAATGACAAATTTTTGCCAGGCACCCTCACAAGACCACGTTTATTGCCAATTCTTCCTTTAGGTAATGTATTTTCAAGGTTGGCAAAATAAATCTTATTTTATTTATAATATTAAAAATCAATATGAATGATGAATGATTTTACAGGATACTGATACAGGATAGTGATTAAGAACACCAAATTCTTGATTTTACTATGTTCTAAACTTCAGCAAAAGTTGAGTGCATTGTAGAATGATAAGATAATTTTGTGTTCATCTCCAAAGTAATGTGAAAGTTGAGAACACACATAAAGCCCTTAGCAAAAAGCCAAGTATACTAAAAGCTATCAATGTATATAGCTTATTAATGGGAATTATAATTCATAACAAACACAATAAATCTTTTGAAGTAACTCTGAAATTACTTGATACGTATTTTCTTAGATTGACTACTAATATCTAATGGTATACGAAGACAATCACCATAGGGTTTAAGGAGTACATGTCAGGAATTTTGCGGAGTTTATATTTTTATGTTCAAATGCATGTACAGTTCTGTTAGTTTCTTAAGTGCTTCTTGATTCAAATATCCAAAACTAGACTTGTTTTTGTCAATGAATTGAGTCAGTTTTCTATCCACTCAGATCAATTATTTGAACAAAGTGTACAAGGTTACAGAAAAACAAAGAATTAAAATTATCTATATTATTGGGTTTTAAAGTAAAATGCTTGGCTGTTCTGGAGCCAGACTTTTAAAACAGCCAAGTACCTAAGGGTTTTAAAGCTAATTATTTTCACTAATCTTAAAACCTAATTACACCAAATGATTTAAGGTTATTTATCTTAAATATTGATCTGCTTCAATATTCTTTTACAATATTCTCCAAATACATTATACACATTAGAAAAATCCATACCTTAAAAAATAAAACCATGGCATAATTTTTATAATGGCTGACTTTTTCATTCTAGACTATAACCTTTATAATTTGACTACATTTTTATTGACTTTCTTGCAAACAGGCATCTAATGCCAGAAATAGAGCGGACTTTGGGACTGTATGTCCAACTCAACAGACATAAATATATTTTTAAAAAACAATTAGATGTGCAGGTAGCTGTTTGGTTGAGAAAACCAACTTCTCAACTAAAAACATTTGGTTGAGAAAAATTAAAAGAAAATATTAAAAATTCTAAATCTTATACCACTGCCATTAAATAAATATGTATTTATAAATACATAAATATGTATGAATACTCTGCTTCTACTATTGGTTTGTCTTTATTCTATGGTAACATTTTTAAGACAAAATATATGAAAAATTATCTATGATTTTAGTATATGAAGTTATGCTCTTTGATGGTAATATTTATACTTTTTAAACTTCATGTCTATGTTTTAAGTGAAACAGAAAACTTCATTTGCTGCAATTTAACAAAAAACAATTCTAAATGATAAATACAGATGAAATAATCTTTGTATATATGCATGTGTATATATATATGCCACTATGATTTAGAGAAATAATTATTTTTCCTGACATCTGGTTTATTTATATAATACCACGTAGCTGTTTTCCTTCTACACATCTATATTTTTAAATGGTAATCTCTGCTTGTGTATGTTCACCCCTGTGTCTCTTTTCTTGTAAGGGACTAGTCATATTGGATTAAAGATGCACTTACTCTATTTTGAGATCAGCTTAACTCAATTACATCTGCAAGGACCCTATTTCTAAATAAGGTCACATTTGCAGGTACCAAGGGTTAAGACTTCAACATAACTTTTAGAGTGACACAATTTAACTCCAAATTTACAATAATGAGAAAGAGAAAAAATTCATGTTCATCACTAGTGCATAAACTTTTATGATGATAAAAGAGAAACATCCAACACTGGCCTATGAACCCAAAGGTCACTGGTTTGATTCCCAGCCAGGGCAAACGTAACCAGGTTGCAAGCCAGGTCTCCAGCCAGGTCTGTAGCTGGAGACAGGTGAAGGGCTACCATAAATTGATGTCTCTCTCCCTCTCTGTCCCTCTCCCTTCCCCTCACTGTAAAAACAATCAATAAAATCTTAAAAAATAAAAAAGAGAAACATCCAATAAAGGATAACAAACAATATACACCACATTCAAACATAAGTGGCAGACCATCTATTGATTATGGGCTCTTCAACCCCTTCATTTAAAGGCTCTTGAGCTTGAATGTCTTTGGTCTTTGGAAACAGTCATTGAAACATTTAGTCTTATCTGCACATCTGTCTTGCTATCTTCAAGCGCTTGAAGGTGATCTTCAAGATTACTCAAAAAGCTACAGAACATATTTAGTTGATATCTTAACATCTGAGAAATCAAAAATACAAGTGACTGACTTCCTGGCTAGTTACTTCACCGGTGGAGCCAAGAAAATTGTGCTGAACCATCCTGTTAGAAAAAAGGATTCTGAGGGGTTTTCATGCAGAAAAAGTGTGACCCCTCAGAGCCAGTTTCACTGTAGAACTATCTTAAATTTTCTCAAGAAGGGCTCTGGATTGGAAAATAAAACTAAGCAGGTATCAGGGGATCATTGGGGTTAGGGAAGAGGCCGTGACAGGCTGGAAGGGAGATGCATTTACCCTAATAGTTTGGGATGTTAGAGAGTCCAAACCATCAGGGAGTTTCCAAAGAAACCATCAAAGAATTCACAAGAGAAAACCAGCTTTAAATATCCAGAGAACAGTGTGGCAAAGCTGGTTTTTCACACAGAATGATGGAATCGATAAGTTATTTTCCCCAATCCAACCCATCTTAGTCTGTGTGAAATGTTTAATGAAGTACGACAGAATGGGTAGCATTTAAACAACAGGAATTCATCTCTTGCCATGTTGGAAACTAGGGAAATTCAAGATTAAAGGGGTAACAGGGCCTCCTCATTAGGACCCTTTTCCATACCTCCTAGTTGGAACCTCCTCAATGTCCTCAAAGAGCAGAAGGGGCTAATGGAGCTCTGTGATGTCCTCTTTACTAATCCCATATTGAGGATACTACCTCATGATGCGATCACCTCCAAAGGCCACTCTCTAATATAATCAAACTGGACAATAGAGTTTTAATAGAAACTTTGGAGGACACAAATATTCAGACAATAGGACCTCCTCCAGTCTAGAATGAGTCATGAACTACAATGAGCAAGGCAGTCTTCCACCTCCATTAGGCCTAAGTTAGGGGAAAGTGAAAGAAAAAGTTCAAAAATTATATTACTGCTTGGAATTAGGTTTGATTATTACTGGTTTGAGGTATCATTACTTACATGTGTCCAAAAAGTTGAGTGGAATTTTCTGAGTTCACATTTAGGGACAAAGGAAGGCCAACCCCATTAAATGATTATAAAAATAAAGAATGATGAGTAATAAATAATAAAGATTCTATAAAACACTCCTAGAAGATTGACCCAATTAATAGAATGGTTTTAATAGCCTATGTTATTATATTCTGTAGAATCAAGATAAAAGAGGTTCCCTGTTCTGGCTTTGTGAACAAACATAAAGGAGAATCCCCATGGTCACCAAGGAGGATTGAGGAGCTCACCCTTTTGCAACCTACTCCATACTGACTACTGTGAAAGCAAAGATTGTTCTTAGGATGGTCAGAAGAAGAAGAGTGTTTTGGCTTTTTAACATTCTTAAATGTTAGTACACTTTTGATTGGTTTGTATCATGAGGATGTTTTATCAAAACAATGATTTATGTGAGGTGGTTGTTACATTGAGCTGAAAATACAAATTAATAAATGAAAAGAGATGATTAATGCACAGATATTTTGCATATTACCACTAAGGTAAATAGTCTATGTACAAAGGCAAATATTTTTTGAAACAACTTGTGGACTATCTCTTTAAAAATTAAACTTTCCCTATATTTCTTACTTGAGACAACTTCTCCAACAGATGTAAAATCTCAAACACTCAATAAAATTTCTTATAAACATATTGATTCTATTAAAAACATTTTGACAAGTGCTTTGGCAGAAAACATGAAGTTTACTAACTGTGCATTGAACAAGTTTAAAGAAAAACTTATTAATCAAAAGTCATAATTTATCTTTTATTAAGAGACTAATTTAAAGTGTATAAATCACTTATTTATGATGGGTTAGTAAGGCCATAGCATAAAACTATATCAAAATTACTGAAAAAATTTACATGAGTTCAAAAAGCTAGAAAGTGGAGCTAAATTGTTACAGTTTATAGTCATTTATCTTTTGAAGCCCTAAAAGAGGGTTAACTTATTTTTTGTTATTAAACTTTCATTGATCAGGTGGAACTTAACAAATGCCATTAGAATATAATAAATGTAACTTTCTTTCTGTAAAAAATGTATTTTAGGTAAAAGGAGTATGGTTATTTAAAATATGTGACTACATAGATGCATATAGGTATAGATTTGTCAATCATTTTAAAACTTGATACTCCTGCTAAAGAAAAAAAGTCAAGTGCAATAATTTGTTATTGTTGCTGCAATTGGTCCCACCCACCTAACTTTCGAACTTGTAACACAATCCACATTTCCAAAGATATAGAGAAAACAGAATTAATCTTTAGGACTCTAACCTTTATCCATACAGTTTCTCATCTGCCATTAGACCTTCATTGGAAAATAGACTTCTGTGGTTTGAGAGGTCAATAATGCATATGACAATCAGGGCAAAGTTCAAAGGACCTCACAGATGGATGGTGGTTTCTTTATACTCTATGCTTATCAGTTAATGAGATTTCTCACAGGAAGTTAATAGATTTTTGAAAGAGAAAATAAGGCACTTTGGAAAATGTATTTGTAAATTATTTAATTATCGCCATTTTATCTTTTGACCATGACAGAAATAACAATTTATAAATAAATTAATAAATTTATAAAATGTGTTTCAGCAGATATTGAAGGCTATCCTGTTGTGTCACTGACTTCTTGTGGGCCTAAAAATTTTATGAAGTCTCTAGTCATTTTGTGTGCTCTGAGACTATATTCTCTTCAAAGACAGTATAAAACAATTGCCATATATTTAAAAATAGTAGTTATAATGGGTACGCAAAAACTACCATGTTTGAGAGTTTCATATAGGGTCTTAGCATGAAATATGTTGTGGAAAAATTTGTTCTGTGGCTTCTGATACCAGAACAGAAGGAATGTCAGGCTGCAGTTACTAATGACTTGATTCAAATGACTACCAAGGAACCAGATTTCCTTAAGAAGGTCATAACTTTGAAGGAGGCTGAGGCATCATTGTCCTATGTACAGTATTTTTTGTATTATTTATCTTCTTCAATAATTGCCTCAATTTTTCATAGTACAGACCTCCTATAATTTAAATGGAGAAAACAGATACTAGTCAAAAAAGAGAAGATGAAACCATAATCAAATCCATGTCCCAGATAAAACTGTTCTAAATATTTTAGCTATATAGCCTTTCAGTTCAGGAAAGGGAAAAACCCTTTATCTGCTGAAGAACTGAGATTGATGTACACTTATAGATTGATCATATGTGATCCATTCATATAAGATAGAATAATAATTATATTTTCTTTATAAAGCAGGATTATGAACCCTTCAGGTAAAATATGAAAGAAGATTGTTATTCTAGATTTCTATTACTATGTATGTAGGCACATGGTTTCAAAATGTATTATATTAATGTTAAGAGCAAATCCCTTCTTCTATAATACTTTTTCCATTTGATCTTTCATGCTGTAGTTAAATCAATTTCTTTTTTATGGTGACTAAAATCTACATATCACCAGGTTTTCTGGATATTTTTCTAAGTGTGGAACATTACCATTGGAATTACCTGGAGACACTTGTTAAATTTTTAATGATCAATTCCCCTACCAGATATAAAATTTTATTCTTTGTATTTTCAAGACCTTAACATAGAGATTCTTTGGAGCACCAATCTCTGAGACCCTTTTATCCAGACATATCTCTTACTTGAAATTTTGATGTTTTCCTGGAATAGGAGAGAGGAGTGAACAGCTATTTCTCAATAGACTTAATTTGGTTCTATAATTAACTACTTGATCATAGACCCTTTTGTCCTTGAAGTAACCTATTGATTCTAGAAATTATTTTTTGTAAAACTTGTGTTATTTTTTTAATACTGAAGGATGGGTAATCAGACCTTAAAAATATAGCTAAATTATAGGATTGTGGTGGGCATTTATAAGATGAGGCTATAATAAATTTGTTCACTGTTTTCCACAGACTAAGGTATTAAAAAACAATACCTGCAACCAATTTTGGATATACAAAATTCCATGTGCACCTAGTGATAAACAAGAAAAGACAAATCAACAAAGGTCATTTACTTGAATGTATCAGCCACAAGATTAAGGAAGAAAATTGAAATAACAAGTTTCAACATGAACATACCCTTAACTTAATTATATTTCTAGTTTAATATATGTTGACTAATAGGAAATCTCACATATAGTTAATGAGGATTTTTGGGTTATTTTTTTTGGTGTAGTTCTCTTTGTTTTTAATATTTTCCAAACTGAAGAGTTTGAATCTCCTTGTTTTCCATGATTTCTAATTCACTTTTGGTTTTCTTTTCAAGTTGCTATAAATATCACTGAAAAGCAAGTTGTGCTTTTTTGGCTGCATATTCTTACAGCCTCCATTCTGTAACAGGTACAAATGACAACAGGAACAGACTATTCAACTACATTTTGTCATTCTTTAGCTTTACGTTCTCTCCCTCTTTTACTGTGTCTTCATCATGTTCCATCTTATGTAATAAAAATGCAGAACTGATTTTTCTATGGTTGTTCTGAATTTACTGGAAAGACAGCCTTAACCCTATAAAATAGTTTCTGTCTTGAGCAATGGAGGGAAAATGGGACAGGTGTAATACAATAGCAATAAATTAATAAACAATAAAATAAAATAAGCATGTAAGAATAACTACATATTTTATAAGTAAATTTTATTTTTTATGTCCCCCATCATATTTTATTACGATAATCAGGAAAATGACAATATTAATTCTGTGGTGCTTATTGAATATTTTGTGTGTTCTAATATTTGTGCTAAAGTTTACATATAATAGCTAAGCTATAGTATCAGCAGTCCCACAATAAGAGATCCTGAACTCTATTTCTTTAAAGCAAAATTGATAGAAAACTCAATTAATGTGCAAAATACTGCATAGCTAGAAAGTGACAAGTTTGGGGTTTTGAAATTGCCTCATAACTTTAATGATCAGAACTTACTAGTTTTTATTAGAAAGTACAAGAGAAAGCTGTCTATGTATACATGATAATACAGGAAAAGGAAATAAACATCTGGTTCATTAGGAATCTATTATTATTTAAAAATTGATTGGTAGAGATTTAACTTCTGTTAATGAATTGGGGCAAAGCCCTGCAAACATTGTTATTCTTTTCAAAAAATTTATGCATAACTATTGATTTGCTATTTTCTATAAATTAGCATATTTCTTAGGAAATATGAGCTAAGTTTAGTAAAACTTGATTTCTTTTGGCAAACATATCCAAAATAATGTTGGGGAGGAGATGGGAAAAGGAAGGTAATGTTAGAAACTGGATCTTAAGAAAATAGAATTATTAACCTTTTTTCCCCAGTAAATACATAAAGAAAGAATAACAATTGAATTTAAACAAGTGTTTCTCAAAATGAGGTCCTCTTCTAAAAAACCTCATGATTTCTGACTCCAGGCCCTACTAAATCAAATCACCCAGTTCTACACCTAGAAGTATGGTTAATAACAAGCACCCCAGGTGATTGTGATGCATTTATTTTAGAACCAATACTTTAACCTTCTCAGGTAAAATTAACATTCAGCTAGATTGAATTATCATAAAAGTGCAGCAACTGGCAAATGTTTAATAGGCACCTTATTAAGAGAAGCTTTCAGTATTACACAATGAGGACTTGCAATCCATTAACCCCCATCTGTGTCTGCTTAATTCACATCCAGACTTAAAAATAAAAACAACACTTACATAGAAAACCCTTAGGGCAGAAACAAAGCTAACTTGGAACTTAACAGCATCCTAGGGTCCAAAATATAATGACCTTGAATTAAAAAGGGAAAACATAAATAAGGGTGGAAGACAGAGGAGAAGGAACCACTTTTAGTTTCTCCTTTATCACACAGGCAACAATAAAAATAAAAGAGCCGCAGTATTTATTTTGAACTTTTAAATGTGCAATAGTGCCATCCAGTGAATATATATGTATATTTTGATATCCAATAAAAACAGGACACTTAATTGCTTTGACTTTTGCTTCCCAGAGAGAATGAATTCTTTAATAATAACTTTTAAAAAGCTATCATTTTCTTGTTGCTATTGAAAGCTTCCAACCAAGTCTATTTCACGCTGATACAGGCAAGTGGCCCTCCCCCCTGTTGCCATTAATGAGGCTGAAGCACTCAGTAATGGGAGAATGACCTTGTTTAAACCTGGTTTAGTCATCCAGTTGACTCTGTTGGAAGTCTGCAGGTTCATTAATAGAATAAATGATCACACAAGCTATTCTACCACTGGTGGAAGAATGTTGCTGATGAGGGATGATAAAATCTTTGCATCTTTTTTCTTTAGAGTGTGGAGTATAGAGTGGATAGTCATTCAATTTAAGCATCAGTAAAGCAGCCACTTGGCATTTTGGCTAAAGGGTTATGTCGCAACACAATGAACTAATGTCCTTAGTTTTAAAGAGTGCAGTAAGTTTGCTATATGATCAAGTATCACACGCACAGATGACTTGACTGTATGTTCTGTAGTGAGACTTGCTGTGGCCTAAATAGTACTTGGTATACGTACAACAGCCCAAGGTTGTATTTCATGAAGGTGTTTGTAAGACTACTGTGGCTGTGACCAATCTTTCTACTTTTATACTTCATTGTTAGTGGGGCATTTTGTGTATGGACAAATAGTTCAAAACTTTGGGAACAGATAAGCCTCACATTTTTATTATAGTGTACTTTATAGTAATGGGCTTATTTTTTACAATATCTAACAATGTTATTTAATTATTTTACATTGAACATAGTAAATTATTTTGATATATGTAACACATCCATAATAATTCAAGTAGTCTAGAAGTTAAAGGTAAAATCAACCCTAATTTTCTATGATATGAACTAGCATTATCAACTTTGGGTAAGTATTACTGAAAACAATTTTCAATATATATATTGAGATACAAATAGGAATGAAAAAATGGATAGATATGTTTGAAATCAGACAAAAGTAAAACTAAAAATATCTCTCAATTCAATAACTATATTTCAATACCAAAACTATTTTCTAAAGCATTTATTAAAGTGTCTATAAAGACATTATTTTAAACTTCAAGATGTTGGAACCAATGTTTTTCTTTTATCTATGCTATACATTTTGTAGTCCTTAGAAATTCACATAAATTTTAATGTAATACTTCAGTGACTTTTTAATTCCTACATTATTTTTAAATCTGATAAAATTGTCTATTGTTCAAAATGTTTATGCCCTGATAATCCATTATTTTTTTCTAAATTAAAATATGGTCATGACTTTTTTCTTGATTTAATTGCCTGAATTTCATAATTTCCTTAAGAAATGCTTCTTTCTCTTCAGGAAAGAGTTATAAATGATGTATTTTCTGAGTTAACTAAGGGCTTAAGGTTATATTCCTTTTCTCTTTTGAATGCTAAAAACTTCATTAAATTTAAGAAAATGATTTCATATATATTTCAGTTGTGCATACTATCTTCAACTCTCTTGGAACAAGATATAAACTTGATGTTCATTCAGTTCTTTCTCCATTAAATAATCTTCAATACCTTTAGTTTCTGAATATTTTATTCTCTTTTATTAAAATATTTATTTTATGTTTTCCTTTTTCCTCCATATCTATTAGTTTCTAGCTAATATGTTTTACTTTTTGTTTCATTCAGATTCTCTATGACTAAAGATTTGTTTTTGTCAGCTATTTTATTTTTTAATGTAATTCTATTCTGTGTGATTTTCAGAATAATTGTTCATTTTATTATAGGGATTTTGGTTCTCCACTTGTTTAATTAGATTTTTTATTTTTATCATGTCATTATTTATAATTATATTTTTGCACATTTTTCTATATGAATTCTTGTTCATATTAAGTTTTAAGATTATCTTTAACATAGTGTGTCAGAAGGTTAATGAAAACCAGTTAACCTTTTCATAAATCTGTAATATGGAAGTGCACTTATATTAGTTTTCTGACTTGTTGAAAAGTACTTTGCACTCTGCTTCTACTATGAATTCCTATTTATTTGTTTACTTGCATTTAAAATCTTATGAGGTTTGTGACTTCTAATAGTACAACATGAATTACTAACTAATAAAATTATGATAATTCAACATAATATAAGGAATTCTAATTTTAAAAGTTTTAAATCTTATGTTAAGCAATGTTTCTTTGAGTATACATATTATTAGTGTAATGTTAATTATTTTAATATAATATGATTACTATATTTATACCTTTTATTATCTACTATGTTTTATATTCTGAAAACTGATAGTTTTGCTTATATGGATTATTTTATGAATTCTTAAGATTCATTAGCAAAAAATAATTTCTAGAAAATATATTTCACATTAATTTTAAGTTTAATATAGTGGAAACAAATAATGATGGATAAGCTATTTATATTTGAGATATTATGTTATAGTGTCATAGTCAAGAGCTCAAGCCCTTGTTTGAGATTTGGCTCAAGTCCTACCTCTATCATTTACCCTGAGAAATTGAGCAATTAAAAAAAAAAAAACTTACTGTACTCACTTGTAAGTAGGGCATGAAAATATTATGTTCCATATGGCAAAATATCTGCCATATGGAATAGGTCTGTGGTTTATATAAAATAACCCTTCACAAAGTCTGGTAAATCAGGACTCAAAATTATTATTATTATTTTAAAGATTTTATTCATTATTTTTAGAGAGAAGGGCAGGGAGGGAGAAAGGAAGGGAGAAAAACATTCATGTATGGTTGGTTGCCTTTCACCTGCCTCTGGTAGAGATCTGGCTTGCAACCTAGTTATGTGCCCTGGCTGGGGAATCGAACCAATGACCTTTGGGTTTGCAGATGGGAGCCTATGTCCACTGAGCCACCAGACAGAGCAGGGCCAAAAATTAACTAACATATTTTTATCACTGTCAAAAACTGATAAGTCTGATAATTAACTTGCAGAAGTTAATTATATCAGTTCTGGTTCTATTTAAATATACTTTACATGGTCTTCTACGTATGTGTTATTATGAAAATAAAGTCATTTTAACTAAATTATCAAGTATTTAGTTCAAAATGATTCCTTAATATATGTTCTTGGTTTGATTTTATTGGCAACAATACCCAATGTTGTTAGTTTTTCAGTGTACCTTTGGCCTTATAAAGGTGAATTTAGACAGTGATAAAAAGAAAATAACATTTTTCTTTTGGATGTAAAGCTTCCATTTTCCTATGTCTTTTTGAAATATTTACATGGTGCTTTACATATCTGATATATAGCACCCTAAAACTAAGTTGAAATTTAGATAACTGCCCAATAAATCTAGCAAAGGAAAGTATTAAACCTCAATTTCATGAAGATCAAGTCACTAAATTCCAATTTTCTTGAAGTGGCTATTTTTTGGGATGTCTTTATGGAGCAAGGATGCCTTTAGACAAAATCTCTTGAGTTGTGTAACTAAGGTTAGGCTGAGTTAGTCACTCACTGACATGTTAGCCATGAAGATATGTCTAGGATTTATGAGGAATGTTCATTATACATCTTTGGTTGAAAATTTTCTACTCTGAGTTTCAGAGGCAAAGATGATAGTATTAGAGGCCTCATAGAAAACTTTTTTTTTTTTTTTTTTTGTAATTTGGTAAATTTAGAAACTTAGCAAATTGAAACTGTATTTCAAAAATTCCTAAAAGTCTTTACAATTCATTTTATAAGAAAATACATTCTTATACTGGTTAGTTTTTTAGTTTGTCTTTTACACATATTTCTAAACCATTTCATTTTTAAAGAGGTGATATTAAAAACCATTATGTAAAATCTTCTTTATTCTCTGAGTCTTATTTTATTTAATTATAAACAAAAAATTAGTAAATCCCACTCAAGAGAATTACAAAAATTATGTAAGTTTCAAGAAATTTGACCTATGAAATCCATATCCATTTAATTTATTAGCTTTGGTGTTTGCGGTGTTTGTAAATTTGTTGAAGATGTCATTATTTAAAGTCAAACATTTGCATTTATGAATTTCTCCATTAATCTGCTATTAATCTACATTCTTTAAGGCTTTGTTTTGTGCTAAATATGTTTAAATGTGTCATTCTGACTAATAATCACCTATAAGAGGAGATGTCTGAGAATTCTGCAGATTCTTCTGCCATCTCAACCCCCACTGATTTTTCACAGCCGGAAGTTATGGGGATTTATATTTCTGGCACTGGAGCCCTGGGTTAGGTGATCTGGTTTGGGACTGAGATTTCTCAAAATTGAGATATCCCTACCAATTTTAAACTACTACACATGGTGTGGGACCACCCATTCCACATCTCCAGGTCTTCACCCTTCCTACCCAACTGAATAAATGCAACTTCTTGAATTCCTTGGTTGTCAGACTTCCAAACAGCTCAATTTTTCTGATGATACTGATTTCTTATCATGAGCTGCAGGTGAGGAGATTTTTGCCAAATATATAGTACACATCACCAAGCATAATGAGATTAATAAGTAAAATTGAAACAGTGAATTTGGAATCCCTGTTTCCAACATTCTTTATCTTTGAATATTCAAGTATAGTTTGAGTTAGAGCTATAATTTCTGAGTTATTAAAATCTATTAATATTTTATTTACCTCTTCTGTTGGTTTACTTTCAAGTACTTGAAGGTAAGTCAATTTCATATAGTAAAATGTATATTTAAATTCTCAGTTGAAAATTTTTAGATTCTGCTCTTTATCTTGAAAATGGCGCACAGAGAATGTGAATATGGCCATCTTACATTGTAAAACATTATATTATCAACATGTTTTTATATTACATATACAACAAATGTCATAATACCTTTACCCAAAATAGGTACTTAAAATATAATGGATCTAAAGTAAAAATAAAAACAAACATAACATTTGATAGTTTCTTTAGATATCTTAAACAAGTTTTTAAAATATCAGTGTCTCACTTCTTTATCATATAATGCTTCTATGGTTTTTACAAAATGACTTGCCCTCTCTACTCATTAACTTTGTGCTACTTGCTCTTAAATACAGTGCAAAACATTAACTTACCTCTTTAGTAATCCTCTTTGCTCTTTAGCTAGGACTGATCAATATAAAATGGAGTCATACTATTGGCATTTTGGTATCATTATCACAAAATAAAATATAAATATTTTAAACAATGATATTATTCTGGCAAAATTATTCCATACTACAACTTAACTTGATCAGTTTAATCTAATATTTTCAATATAGACAATATAAGAAATTATTTATTTATGAGATTTGCAGTCCACACATACCTGTGTTTGAAAATTATATTTTCCTATAACCAAGAAAACTCTTTATTTTATAGCTCCAAATGTTTTAAAAGGTTTTATGAAATAGTTGAAAATTATTGCATATTTTTATGATAATCTAGTCATTTTCCTTAACTCTAGGTAAGGGTCCTTAGAAATCTCTTAAAATTAAAATTGTAACCTTTTGTGGAATATTTCTTTTCTTGGGGCTTGATTGTATGCAGTTCATCTCTCACTATCTGTCTTGTGAATCATAACCTGAACATCTTTACTCAATTAGAGGTCATCAATTAGATCAAATTAGAGAATCCCCATGCTATTTCATTAGAAAATGAATAGTTGGGTATCCCAAGAGATATGTAACTTATTGGCATTAATGCAGAAACTTAAAATTGTTTATCTTTTGTTGAAATGGTAAAAACAAGAGGACTTATACAAATGATTTGTGCATTAATAGAGTTAAATGGAGCAAACAAATTTTATATAGTTGTACATGTTCTCTACATTAAATTTTATTTAAATATGTTCATCAAATAAGTGAAATGAATTATTTTAGATTTCTTTGGATTAATATCATAGTCTACATCTTTGTATAATAAAAGGTATCCATTTCAATTCCCTTATTATAATTATATCTGTGATTGTTCTAACATGTGATTCAATTCTATTGCAAAACTTATGCAAATGTATTCATTTGCTTTTCTATATAGCCCATGCCTTTCAAGCTTGTAGATTTCATCAAGTCATTTATTAAATGCAAAGACTTAAATTTATTTAGGTCTTCTCTTTTAACTTAATAGCATCATTTCCCCACCCTTTTGAGTTACAACCTTGAGAAATGGATAACTTAAAAGAAAGAACAGGAGAATGCCTTATTTGCCCAGCTTCTTATTAAATGATCTGCATTGTAACAATGAGCAAATAAGAAAGTGATTAAAAATAAGCTCAGTTCCATTTTTATAGTCTCTGTTCAATGATTATTGCTAAAAACTTTATTTTTTTACTACAACAAATAATTTAAGATTCATACAATAATTTTATCAGTGTCTGCGACAATAATACACATACCCTTGGACTAGAATTTTTATTCAAGAAGTGTGACTTCTTAAATTGAGGTGGCATTATTTTAAAAGACGAAGCACTAGCCAAAAAGCTAAATCTATAAGATGTAGGATCTATCGATATCTGTAGGACCTGGAATGAATCACTTAGCTTCATTTCCTGTACTTGTAAAATTGAGACATTAAGCTCATTAGTTAATAGGAATCCAAATGAGTTAATGCATAATAAATAAAAATTCTATATTAGCATAATGTAATCATGAGCTTTGCTATGTTTTCATTTTGTATATATTATTTTTGTTTCTTATTTTTCTTTAAAATAAAATATTTTTAAAAACAAATACATTTTCCAAAGGAAAACTTCATATCACCATTAATATGAAAGATTTTTTATAAGTAGCAAATGAAAAATAAACACTTTGAGAACAAAAAAATGCTATAAAATTGTACCTAGATATCTATATATGCTAGATGAAGGTTGTGAGACTGAGGCTTTATCTTTGTTAAGAGGGAGAGGTTATAAAGAAATTATGATATTAAACATATATTCTCTTTGATGTGATAAGGTCAGAAAAGAAAATGAAGAGAAATATTTTTTCTCCCTGTGATTTAATGTTTAAACCATAGACCACCTAATTAATTATCTCCTGTAACAATAATTTTGTGTACTATATTTTATAAAATATTAAAGTGATAAATGTAAAATATTAAATATTGTATTATTGATGCATTATGCCAATTATACAGAACTAAAGTGGTATTTTAATTTTTATTATTTATTTATTTATTTAAATGTAATTTTATTGTTGTATTACATCCATCCCCTTTTTCCTCCTCTGTCCCCTTCCCCACCGACTCACTACCACCAAAGTCAATCACACTTGTTGTTCATGTCAATGGTTCTTCCATGCTAGTTCCTTGACTAAACTGCTCCCCTTCTTTGCCTCCTTCTCCTCCCACCTCACTCCCCATCCCTTCTGTCTACTGAAGGTCTATTCATTGTATATTAAAAATTTATACCAATCCAATTAAATAAAGCAAATGTATATAAGTGAAGTCTACTTCCAGAATATTTTTTACTTAAAAATTATCTAATTAGTTTAATAGACCAATTTTTGTATATATTCCCCTCTCAAGCATTTAGCAAAATAAAACAATACCCACAGCTCAGTTTCTAAAACATATATAAATATATTATACCACCATTCTGTTGATATGACCATCCACTGCATTTTTATTTGTTATTCTAAGTTTCAGTTCTATAATTTCCTTTTGATTACTCTTTATATATTCTATGTCTTTGCTGATAATTTCTATTTTTTTTGCTGAAATTCTAGATTTTTTTCATTTCCTCCAACCATGTTTTTAATTGTCTATTAAAGCATTTTTTAAACCATGGTACTTTAAATTACTTCTCAAGATAGTTCCAACTTTCTATCATCGTGCTGCTGACATTTATTGCTCTCCTTTTTCATTCATTTTAAATCTTACTAGTTCTTGGCATAATGTGAGATTTTTGTTCAAAGCCTAGAGATTTTGGTAGTATGTTATGAGAGCATATTTTAGTAGGTGTCAAAGCAAAAATATGCAGCAATGTTAAACAGAAAATGAACATTTTATGACTATTGCAATTGATAGAGACTAGAATTCTGTCTAAACTCAACTGCATTGAAAAGGAGCATTGGAGTGTCTATAAGAGGGGGCTAATGTTGGGCCTTGTATTTTTGCTTCTTTGCCTTAATCACGAAATAACCCAATTGTTCTCCAATGTGGAGCAAGGTACTTATCCATCCACCTGAATCAGACATCCACCCTCCCATAGAGACTGACAATGTGCAACCTCTTTCCAAATGGATTCATGTCAAAGAGATTGCTCCCCAATCCCTGAGAATGACTGACTTGGGTAGTAACACTACTAAGAGACTTTTTAAAAGATTTAGAAATCAAAGGGCCAAGGAAAGAATTTGCAATGCAATGAGAAGTTTTCTCAAGTAAATACACTAAGGAAAGGGAGGTTGGGGACTTAGCAGCAGGAGAAAATCTGTCACAGATTTGGCCAGGGTGAGGGAATATGAAAGTCATCTGGATCACCAGCTTTTTGTGACCCTGAGCCAGCCAGGCAAGAGGTGAGGGTGCCCCATATATGCCAGGTGGACATAGAAGTCTGGATTCCCCACACAGCCTGTTCTGACACTCATAGGTGGGGCAGTTGTCTCTTCATTTCTGCTGAGTATGGTGGGAGTTTTGTCTTCACAGGTGGTTGGCACTGACACACTGGGTAACCTCATTGCTGGAAACGGTGGTGCTAACTTCCCATGTGACATATTCTGATATTTGGGGCAGGGAAAGAATTTTTTGCTTATTCTCCTTACTGACTACTGATCTAAACTATGCTGCTTCTGGAGATACAAGCCCCACATCATTCATTTTTTCATGAATGCCATCTATTGCTTTACAATACATCAAAAATCTCTCCTGCTCTTGATTTTATGTGAAGAAACTTTAAGTTTGGCAAGTGAAGGGATTCTTTATGACATAGTATGTAAATTCTTAAACTTATTATGCCACATTATTGAGTTTTTCACATTGGTCAAGTAGTGTTACTTCATTTAACTTCTATTTTTTTATACAGGAAACTAGAAAAATAACTCACAAGTTGGAAAAATTAAATATGAGAATGCATGTGGGTTTGTTTGCATGTAACATACTAATATAGATGTTAATATTATTTATTATGTAAATTCCTATGTCCTTTCTCCTCTTTGGCTTAGTGTATGTTTTTACTTTAGCAACTTGAATGGATAATGAGTCAGAAAGTTTTAGAAAAATTCAACAGTATCATATGGGCTGCAGCAATAAATTTATATGTGATTAGCTGAAAAAC
This sequence comes from Noctilio leporinus, assembly GCA_004026585.1. Classification (NCBI taxonomy): domain Eukaryota; kingdom Metazoa; phylum Chordata; class Mammalia; order Chiroptera; family Noctilionidae; genus Noctilio; species Noctilio leporinus. The sequence goes on from PVIW01001858.1 coordinate 159,249, forward strand.
ATTGAGCTAGTAGAGGTTATTTATAAGGGTAGAAATGTATAACATGGACAGGAAAAATTAAAGAAGAAATTTCTCCCAGCGTAACAGACTCCATTGGTAAGGTAGGATATGAAAAACTTTATATAGAGATGGGAATGCAGACTGGTTTAGCTACTGTGGAAAACAATATGGAGTTTCCTCAAAAAGTTAAAAATGGAACTACCTTTTGACCCAGTGATTTCACTGCTGGGAATATATCCAAAGAATTCCAATGCAGCAACTAAATGAATTCATGCACCCCTATGTTCATAGCAGTGTTACTTATAATAGCCAAGATTTGGAAACAGCCTAAATGCTCATCAATAGATGAGTGGATTAAGAAAAAAATCTGTGCTACATCTACATAATAGAATACTATAGAGTCGAAAAAGGGATTCTCATCTTTTGCAACAGCATGGATGGAACTGAAGAGTATTATGCTAAGTATCATATAGTCAGTGAAAGATAAATGCTATATGATCTCATTTATTAGAGGAATCTAATGAACAAAATACACTAATGAGAAAAATGAAGCTATAGGCAGAGAATTATGAAACAGACTGACAGTTATAAGAGGGGAGGTAAGAGGTGTGGACTGATTTAAAAAAGGTGAAGGAATTAGCCCAAGAACATATGTGAAGGACCCATGGACATTGGTAATGGAAAAGGACTAATTATGGAAGCATGGGATAGGCTGAGTGGAGAGGGGCAGAGGGGGGAAAAGTGGAATAATTGTAATAGCATAAACAATAAAATGTTAAAAAATAGTTGGGCAGGCTGTTTATACCATAAAGCAAACATTCACTAGTACTGGACAAATTCATTTTTACTGACATTTTTACATTTGCGAATATAGTCTCTTTCAAGGAAAAAAAAAAAAGAAAAACTGAAGGTTCCATGAATGGGGGTGAGAGTACTTTTGAATTTTCTGTTTTAGTATTCTGAGCACAGGAATATAATTATTTGTCTGCATGTCTGTTTTTACAATATGAAAAGTGCTTACCTCAAAGTTTAGAGCTCTTTTTATGCCTCCTACAATATCTAACATAAAGCAAGGACTTTGTATATTTTTGTAGGCATAAAACACAGCCTTTTATTATAAACTCCACTTTCCAACACTCTCGAAACTTCTCTTTTCCTTTGTACCTAATCACAGAACATGTTATTTCTAGCAGTTTCTTGGAGTCCCCCTATCACTCCCTTATCAATCCATTCCTTTGGGGTTTAACATATTGCTTCTATTAGCCCAGAGCCCAGTTTATGCAATGTTTCTTTCCCTCTCACGATAAACCTGAAGTCCAGCTCCACAGGAGGGTCCTTTCAGTAGACTCTTCAATAATCTCTCTATTGTAATCTTCCTAAACCCATAAATTGGAATCACTGAAGACTCTAGTTAGTATATAGCCCTGCCCATGCCCCTACCCCAGGATCCCTTTGACTCCCCTCTTTTTTCTCTTCACACAGTGAAACACCACTGTGTTGACTGAAAGAAGCAAGTAGAGAAAATGACCAAGCACACACAATTCTTTACTTCTTCCAGTGACACATTTGGTGAGCAGAGGGGATCTCTTCTGTCATTCAGTGCAGTGTTCCCTTTCTCAGTGCAGCCCGCATGGAGTGGAGCTTTGGAACACCTTCCTGAATTACCTCTGAAACTCCAACTCTTGTCCTCACTCAGGGGTGGAGAATCTCCTCCCAGAACCTGTTACTGCCAGAGCTGCTGACACCTTGCACAGAGCCTCTTTTGTCATGAACACACATACCAGCCTGGGTTTCCTAAATTTGGTGCTTCCCAGATCTTTGAAATGCATTCCCTGAAACCTGACACCAAAAGAACAGGATATCAATAGGCCTGAAGTGCTGCTGTAGAAATTACTTCTCCTAAACTCTAAGGGAAGGCAAGGAAAATCTTGTTCAAAAAACGTATAAAAATGTCTCCACCATTCCATCTTCTGGAGTTTAATCCAACAGCAACAATGAAAACAGTCAACATGCTTGGTTACAACTCTCTCCATGAGACTCTTTAGGTCACTTCCACACTGGGGCTTTCACAATCTTGTGTTTCTGGTCTCCATGGCAGCGCATGGAAGGGGAGTCTCCTCATATTAGGCAGACTGTCTCTTGGCTTTGAAGATGGTGGCTGAAGCAATGGCATGAGTCTCTAGCTAGTCATGGAGAGAGCTGTAACCAGGCATGCTGATTGTTTCCATTGGTGCCCTTCAACTGAATACCTGGAGTTGGAATGGTGGAGCCATGGTGACAAAGAAGCCTACAAGAGTCATTGCAAGGACTATCCAGAGCTCCTGTAAGTACTAAGTGCATATATTGCTAATTCACTTACAATAAGGTAAATTTAAAATGTATTCATCAAAAATCATCTTTTTTTTAGATTTTAGAGGATATAAATTTTTTAAGTATGTAGTTTTACATTAAGTGCCTTGGTTTTTCTTTAAATTTTACTCCTCCATGCAATTATTGCCTCTTTTTATTTTTCAATTTTAGTTTACATTCAATATTACCCTGTGTTAATTTCAGGGTTCCAGCACAGTGATTAAAAATCATATATTTCACAAAGTATCCCCCTCAATATTTCTAGTACATACCTAGTTATTATCATTTTGCTGACTATATTTCCTATGCTGTCATCTATTGTTAATAGTGCTTTGTGCACATCCTTTTCAATCATGTTTATAAACAAATTGATAGGCAAGCAAGTGTTTTGGGGTCCATGTATTGACTACACTTTTTTATGCAGTGCATATATTTTTATATAATTCATTTTTAATTTTTAAAACTAATTTATTGAAACAATTTTAGTAACTTACAAATGTTATGGCCAAGGATATCCAAAATGTACTGTATATTTTGATTCAAAACTATAGCTTTTCCCTTAATTGTAGATACACTTCATCAATCTGTCTCCCAGTGTTTGTTTATGAGAGTTCAAATTGTACAAAACTGTTCAAAACTGGAAAGCATTACATACTGGTGTTTTTATTCTTTGGTAATAAAATTACAGAGAAATCGTTCTCCTATCATTGTTCAGCTCAATCATCATATATTATTAATCCTAAATCATCATTTATATTATTTCATTTTTTTCCATTTCCTTTGGATTATCAGTATCTTTGTTACTGGTTTCTAAGAGTTCATTTATGACTAAAGATATTAACCATTTTTCACACATTTCAAAAGAAATACCATGGTTTTGTTATTTTACTGTGGTATTTTACTTTTGGTTGTACAAAAGTTATATATTGAAATATAATCCTATTCTGTTTTTTAAAACATTACAAGTAAAAATAATTTAAAAACTTAAACCTATAAAACAATCAGGCTCTCTGGTGTTAAATTATATTTATCTAATTGTCAGGTATTACCTATATCTATACAAACTACAGATGATTAATTCATCTTACCTACATCATTACTTAGATGATGGTATCTCATTTACACAACACCTAAGTTTATTAGTTGGGACAAGTAATACAATTAAAGATTGAACACAGAGAGTGGGGGTAGTTCATATAAGTGTTAAATTGTCAAATTTAAATTCTTACATATAAGTAGATAAACCTAAGGTAGTGGAAAGACACCTACCACACAATAAATGATCTCTCAGATTCTCCACATTCTACGTTGTTTTAAGTACCAAAAGTTTGATAGTTCTTATTGACAGATTCTACCATCCTTTTTTACTCCTCATACTAATGAAAAAGGCTTCAGGACATATAAAAGGACAGGTGCACGATGATCTTGTAATTACAAAACCCAGATCACCTTTGTAATCATTATACTACTTGATCTCCCAAACTCATTTGCCTCTGAAAATATTCCTATTTTTATTTAAAAAGGAGCAATCTGAAACTGGAAATCAGATTACTAGTATGAATAAACTGAAAGAGTAGAATTTATTATTAAATTACTATTTAATAAATATAATCATTATAAAATAATGTTAACATTTATATCATCTGCATACTGTGGATAAGAGGCAACTGTTATTTATTGAACAGCCATTATATGTCCAGAATTATACTAGCAAGGGATATATTTTTTTCAAAGATATAAGAATTCTTTCAATCTTTACATGTACATACCGCAATCACATCAATAACTAGCTGTGTCCTCTTCCCCTAGAATCTGAGCTAGCCATTTGGTTACAATTTACCAATAGAAGGCAGTGGATAAGATACTTGCCAGATCTGAAATTACATCTACAATTGACTCTGAAGGGCTTTCACTGTTTGGGAATTCAACTGACATGCAAGAAGTTCAGATCAGACTATTGATAGTAAGACAATATGTAGAGTGAGGTTCAATCAGGTAGCAGACATTCCATCAGCCCTTCTGAAGTATCCGATATGTCGTTAGAGCTAACTTAGATGGTCCACCATCACCTTTGCTCACAGATACATGCCACCATCATTAAATGGCTAAGGGAACACAGCCGGTGTGAAACTAAGCAGAAAGTCTTGTTTTTTTATGAAAATATGGGAAATAAATAATGGTTAAGTAACTAAGTATTTTGTGGTTATTTACTCAGTAATACATAAATGACAAAGACATTGATACAAAAAATGGAGTGCTAAATAACAGAAATTTAAAATATATAGTATACCCTGGCTGGTGGCTCAGTGGATAGGCCCTGGCCTGCAAACCCAAATGTCACTGGTTCGATTCCCAGCCACAGTACATAACCAGGTTGCAAGCCAGGTCTTCAGCCAGGCCCGTAACAGGAGGCAGAAGAAACATACATTGATGTTTCTCTCCCTCTCTTCCTCCCTCCCTGCCCTTCTCTCTAAAAATAATGAATAACATCTTTTAAAAAATGTTTAAAAAATAAATTTGAAAAAATAAATAAAATAAAATATTTAGTATTGAAAATGAGATGAATGTAATATAACAATAAAAAATAAATTTAAAAATATTATATATATTTTTGGTTTAGAACCAGGTGGTTGGAAAAGGCTGGGTAGACAATAAGGGGACTGTTAGGAGAGGCTGGAGAAGCAGTGAAGTGGCTGCACTAGGAGGCTGAAGAAAGAAAAACAGTGCTATGTGTTGATGGGAAAAATTGGCAAAATTTCCAAGTCAGCATAAAATATAGAAGCTATATCTAAGATGATGCCCAGGCAAAATGTCAAAAGTGTGAATTGACTGTAATTATTTATATAAAATATAAGCCAAGTAAAAGCTAAGGAAGGACATATTCCCTTTTGAATCAGAATTTAGAGAAAATATTCCCATCTGAGTACTTTCTAGGTTGGAATTTTTTTTTCTGACCCTCTGTCTAAAAGATAGAAACTATCTCAGGCTAAGATCAGGGTACTTCCAATAAAAAAATCAAATTAAGGTGCTTCTATAAGACCTCTTCTTATTTTTAAAAGCTCAGAAAGACTTAAGGCATTTTTTCCTATATTTTCCCAGCATAAAAAAAAACTTTAAAAAATCTAAGGGTATTAAGAGCAATGTCCAGCAAAACCATGGCTTGCAGCCCAAAGTTGAGAAGGGCCTGTGTGAGGACATTGGAAGAATGACTTTTGTCTAATGAAATGAACTTTAATTTGATATAGTATTAACTTAATACAAAATTATTAAATGCCTTGTACAAGCTTGGACTAAAAGGGATTAAGACATTTTAAAATGAAAAGAGGGTTCTAGCCAATCATTTAGTATCAGAAAGAAGAAGTAACTCAGCAGCAAATACAAGTTATTTCTTATGATAAAGGAATGGATATCAGCTAGCAAAGCCAGCATCTCCCAGGAAGAAGCCAAAGGCCACGGTGAGCCATTCTCACCGCCCAGAACGGGGTTCACTCAACGAACACCTCTGTTTGCAGGAGCAGGAGGCACTGAACGTTGAGGTCGGTTTTATTCCAGAAATGCCATGGAGCGGAGACTGCTGTGTGCTGCCAGTTCTTCTGCCTTTACAAAGGAGTCTCTATTGTCCTGTCTTTGTCTCATGAGTAATCTGAAATGTAGATAACCAGTCTTTTTAAGGAACAGTTCTCTAGGGAAACTGAACTTGAACTCAGGAAGCCTAGTCCAAATCCAGTCCTGATACAGAATGAATTTCAAGTCTAATTCTATGAGGTTAGTTTTGTTTTGTTTATATTTTGGGGGGGGCGGTTGTTAAAAGGGGGATGGGTATGTTATTCACATGAGTTATTATGGTAGATTCTACTGAGATTTGATCCCAGAAATGTGACCTTTCTCTATACATGATTGTCTTCTTCACATTAAGAGGTATTATTCTTATGAGAGTGACATTATGACTTGTTCAACCAATAAAATACAACAGATGTGACACTTTGTCAACCCCATCCCTGGGACTTAAAAGGTACAGATCTTCTATTTTTGTCTTTTGGATAGTAAAGGTCTATGTATAAAATTTTTAAAAAGTAAGATTGTTCTCCTGCCTAAGCCATAGAGATGTAGAGGTTTAGCATGTACCTGCTAATCTCAGAAGTCCCATCCGCTATGCCAGGAATATGAGGCTATCTTGTGTATAACAACACAAGTCAGCACACCCCAGTCAACACCACATAAAATATATGCAATCCATGCCCAGTGGTATAATTATGAACAATAAATTATTACTTTTCTTTTAAGTCATTAATCTTTGTGGCAGTTTGTTACACAGCAGTAGGTGACTGATGCAGGAATTTCCTGTGTAGTATCTCCATTCTCAACAAAATATTCGAATATGGTCTTTCAGACTTAAAAATCACTTTATTCTACTAACCTATACTGCTGTTAAATGGAAATTCTCATATATTCAGATGATTGAGCCAATGTAAAGATTTTATATTTGAATTACCTAAATTATCACTTTGTACTCCAGCTGGATATGGATGTTCATACATTCATAATGTCATTTGACCTTTAGGTTCCTGGACAGATACCTATTTGTCTGGGTTAATTTCAAGGCAGTCTACAGGAAGTCAAGAGAATTAACTATGTGACCTTTGGAGGTTCCTTCCAGCTATATGGTTCTATGATTAATAGGTGTTCACCTGCTTTCTTGGTAGTATCTAACAATGTTAACTCAACATATGACAAATCTGAACCTGCAATGCTCTTTTATGTCTACTACATTTAGAAAAATTAGGAGACTTAAACTTTCACATCAAGAATAAAGAAACACAGAGAAATGACAAAGGTATGACAAGTGAAAATGTAGTAATAGGGAGTGTGCACTGAGAATGGAACTCAAAATTCCTAAATATGTATTTTATTAAAATAATCTGTCAGAAGCAATCCATCCATATATGAAAATAAGTAAACTCATTTCTTTAGGCAAAGGACAACCTTAAAATTAGAGTATGGTGTTACCATAGGGCAGATGGTCCTGTAAGAATTGTTTATGTAGAATTTTCTAGTTCATATTTACTTTTACAACTATCAATTCCTATGCCCCAGACTAATAGTTCTGGACTACTGAACTAGAACAGGAATTATTTACCAGACATTCTTTAGGCTCCTTGATAAAAAGTAGCAGAAAGTAACCTATTGACTTAAATATAAATATATTTGCTTTCATGAAGGAAATAGTATGAATCCAAGTATTAGTGTAATCACTCAATCTTCAGGAAAACTAAGAAATAGGACAACTTCAGAGATCATAATGTCAGGGACTAGCACACTTTATTCTAAAATTCTATAAACTACCTATTTCTAACTGCCTTCTTGCCCTGGGTATAACAAAAATGTAAAATTCCATAAAGGAAAAAGAGAGAGAGAAAATATTTGATTGTCCTAGTTACAATCTATATGTTGTAAGATATGGGATTATCAAGAGTATAAGAACCATCAGAATAAAAAAATATAATATAGAAAATTCCCCAGAAAATTATTGAGCAGATAAAAGTAGTAGAAATGTACCATGCTCCATTGTGCAAATAAGGAAATGAGCCCAAAGGGAGCTAAGCATTTTTGGTAAAAGAAATGGGACTTGTACCCATATCTTTATAATTTTTTATATGCATGTAACTCCATGAATGATTTCTCCACAATAACTTTTAATAAATCTGTTTAGATCATTCAAGGTACTGTACTTAAAACAATTTGGGATGCTTGAATGAAGCATTGTTCTAAAGTAACAGGTACAGCAGAATTACCCTAAAGTTGTATGGCATCTTTTACAGAATTTAACAAATCTGTTCACAAGTCTAAATTTTATTGAATAAAATTATTTGGAAAGAAACCAATCAAAATATATACCCATCTAGACTAAATGTTAGTGTACCCCCCCCCCAAATTTACATGTGGAAATTTAATCCCCAATGTAAGGGTTGAACCCTCATGAAACTCCAGAAATCTTCCTTTCTATTCTATGTGAAGACACAGAACATGGGCATTGAATCCCTGCCCCCTTGATTATGACTTCCTAGCCCGCAGAAATGTAAGAAATAAATTTCTGTTGAGTATAAGCCATCTAGTCTATGCTATTTTTGTTATGGAAGGCTGAACTAAGACAATCCTTTCAAAATCCAATTAAATTCTGAATCACTTAAAAGTTTACATAATTCTACTTAGGATGCCAATTCTCAATATTCAGACTTTTATAATTTCTCAGAACTATTAGCTACATTTGATTTATCTAAATGTAAATAATTGATTTCAGACAGAAGGGGATTGTATGAAAAATAATATATGTAACAGTGAACAGGAGTATATTTCTTTAGACAGATGATAGAATGCCTATATTCAAATTCTGGCTCTGACAAGTTTTATGGGGATCATATTACTTAGCCTTGCCCACTAACTGGGGAATAATAGGGTATTTTGAATAAATATCATGAATATTAACCTTGTTAATATACATGAAGTATGTAGACCAGTAATAAATGCTATGTAAATATTTACCAGTGTAGAATGATTACACCATGGGTGTCTGATGACCACCCAGCTGGGGCACTACTCCGTGCATTCAAAGATCTGGATCTCAGAATAGGATAGACACACTGTCAGAATTGATTTTATTTCTAGGAAAATTACATGCCCCCATTTTTAAAAAACTATTTTGGTCAGTCACAGTCAATAAATACTAATTTAATTCAGTACAGCATGTAGCTTATTATTCTTAGAATGTTTCATTCTCTCAATCCTTCTATCTTTAAGCTGGTTAGCATTCAAACTCATGTTATTATTATTTTTTGCTATCTTTTGTAGTTCTGTAAAGGCATGAGTTACTTAATAGTTAGATTTTCTAAAGTGTATTGGTATAAATTCAACTCTCATCAGAGGAAAATAGTTATTGTTCCAATCTCTTTAATATATTTTTAACAGGCAATGTCATAAAATTATGTATATTCCTCCTTGAACACATCTAATAATAAATTGAAAAATAATATGTGTTATGAATTCTGTCAATGAAAGAAGATCTGGAATTCTGTGCACCTACAGCTGCTTTGAAGTAATGGTCCTCAGAATGTTGCTTTTGCTGCTCATTCAGTTATTCCCTTATCTAACAAATATGCATGGAGGGCTTTCCAGGTGACAGGTGACACTCATTTCTCTGGAAGCAAAATACAGAAAAAGGTAGGTGCATTTTCTCTTCTATGGTACTTATTTATAGGAGAAGATAATTAATAAGCAAGTGAATAAATATGATAAATTCAAATAATAAGACCTAGGAAGAAATAACAGTGTAATATCAGAGGATAACAGAAAGTGAAGAGTGACCTGAGAAGTCTCCCTTGAGCATCTTGTACTTCAAATGAGATCTAAATAATGACAAAAAATTGGACCCATGAGGCTGTATAGGAAGAACTCTAGAGCGTAACGGTGGTGAAGTGTGGGTGGGATGGGGAACAAGGGTAAAGGAGCCCTGACAAAGGTAAGCTTACAATGCTGGAGGAATTTTAAAAAGACCTTGTAGCCCTGGCTGGTGACTCAGTGGAAAGGCACTGGCCTGAGAACTCAAAGGTCGCTGGTTTGATTCCCAGCCAGGGCACATAACCAGGTTGCAAGCCCCATCTTCAGCAAGATCTGTAACTGCAGGCAGGTGAAAAGCGACCGTACATTGATGTCTCTCTCCCTCTCTGCCTCTCTCCCTTCCCCTCTCTCTAAAAATAATAAAATAAAAAATCTTTTAAAAAAGACCTTCTGGCTAAAGCACAGTGATTGAAAGAAGAGGTATAGTACAGAAATGGAGCCTCTGCTTGGTTTCATCATGTTGGATTATTTAATATAGATTTTATTTTAAGTACAATGAGAATTAATTGAAAAGTTTTAGGTATGTCAAGAATATTATTTTACTTACATATGAAACACTTATTTTGGAGTTTAGAATAATTAAATTTTGTGGCTCTATTACAATTCTTTCAAAATTACAAAATTGTCAAAAATATTTATGATAATGTGGGCAATCTTTCTGGCACATGAAACACTTATTAAATTTATAATTCGCTCTCTCTCCTCTAGGATTTCTATGTTTGACTATGTAAACCGTAGTACTAGGTACTATTTTCATAAATACAACTATGGTTTGCTACTTATTTTTTTGTTATTGTTTAATGATAGGTGTTTTATTTAGTAACATCAGAAATATATGGCTCAGCTAAAGAAAATATAAGCAAAATGTAAAGGGAAATATAAGTATGGGAAAACATGCAAGGGTTTGCTTTCCAAAATATATAAAACACTTATATGACTCAACACCAGGAAGAAGACATAGTAATTAAAAAATGGGCAAAGTACCTGAATAGACATTTCTTGGAGCAGGACATACAAAGGTCCCATAGGCATATGAAAGAATGCTCAACATCACTAGTTGCCAGAGAGATGCAAATTAAAACCACGATTAGATACCACCTCACACCAATCAGTATAGCCATCATTAACAAAGCAACAAATAATAAGTGCTGGGGAGGATGTGGAGAAAAGGGAACCTTGGTGCATAGCACTGTTGGTGGGAATGCAGACTGGTACAGCCACTATGGAAAACAGTATGAAATTTCCTCAAAAATATCTAAAAAATGGAACTGCATTTTGATCCCATGATTTCATTGCTGGGAATCCTGAAATGCCAATTTGGAATAAAGCTATGCACCCCTATGTTCAAAGCAGTGTTATTTATAATAGCCAAGTGCTGGAAACAACCTAAGTGCCCATTAGTGGGTGAATGGACCAAAAATTTTGGTACATTTACACAACAGAATACTATGCAGCAGAAAGAAAGAACCCCTACCTTTTGCAATAGCATGGATGGAACTGAAGAATATTATACTTAGTGAAATAAGACAAGCAGCAAAAGACATATACCATATGATCTCACCTAATACAGGAGACTAATGAACAAAACAAGCAGATGAGCAGAATGGAACCAGAGACATGGAAACAAGGAACAGACAGACAGTGGCCAGAGGGGTAGGGTGAGGGAAAGAAGGGGAAGGATTTAGTCAAGGAACTAGTATGAATGACCCATGAACATGGACATGGACAAGGAGATGGGGATTGACTGTGGGAGAGAATATGGGGTGGGGCAGGGGAGAGCAGTGGAGGGAATATGGGACAAATGAACACAACAACAGTAAATTGATCAAAGAAATATATGGCAACATAGAGTAGTGTATTCATAAAAATACTAACATTTTCACAGTAGTATCTCTGTTTACACATCTATTACATACAAGACATCAAATCAGAATCAGTGGAAGAAAAATCAAACAAATTATTGCCTCTACCAGGGAAAAATATGCAATTGATAGGAAAAGTAATATGTTTATAAAGAAGTTATTAAAATATGGAAATGTACAAGAAACTTGGAGAGACACAAGTGCCTTTGTAATTCAGAATGTAAAAGTGATTTTGTTGTTGTTGTCGTTTGGCAGCTAGAGGGGGTGAAAATTAAAAGAAACTCGGGAAGAAAGAGTAAAATAAAAGGAGCCACAAATGATCTAAGAGCACAAAGAGTTAAGTAAGTTTAGCTACAATGTCAGTGCTTCGTCGAAAAAAACAAAATACCAAAACAGAGTAAGTGAGCTAAATTTTGTTTAAAATCAGGTTCTCATACTAATTATAAAAATATATTTTTATCTTAATGGGTATAATTTTTCTTATTAAAACAATCGTTGCCCATGCCAAATTCCAGGTTAATTTTTTTTTAATTCTATAACTTGTCATAGAGTAGGTATGCCTCTTTCAAACTAATTCTTCAGATAGCAGCAAAGTCAAGAGGGCAATTTCAAAGTGCAAATATTATCAGCATATTCTACAACTTAAAATATTTTGATCACTTCCCCCTCTCACTTAATGTAAAAGGATAGGATTTATCTTGATGTGGTCCTACCTACTTTTCCAGTATCTTGAATCTCTCCTAGCTTCTTCTATTTTATATAAGATTGGTTTCAATTACTAATATTCTCATCATGTTTGCATTGACGTCTGTGCCTGAATAATTTTTCTTCTTTCTTCTTACCTTAACTCCTAAATGTTATTTAATTCCTTGCTCATATGTATATCAAAATTCATTTTTATAAGCTATAGTAGCATCATGTCACTTTCATTCATTGGGCCTATCACAGTTGCAATTTTTAATTAGTTTTATGGAACTAACATCTACATTTTCTAGGAGATGGTGGTTTTCTAAATATAAGAGCTATGTCTGTGTTTGCTGTTTTTGATGTTCCAGTACTTTATTTGTTTCTAGTAAGTGTGTACTGAATGGATGAATGAATCAATCAAATAATGAGTAATACTTAGTTAATGATGGCAGTAAAAATAGAAAGAATGGCTATAGAGTATATTTATGACAGTGTCTTCTTCCTGATATATACTCCTATCTATCCTCTCTGACTATCTGATAACAATAATGATTTCCTATAGTGTTCATCCAGTCAACAACACAGACATGAGTAACAACTTGGAACTGTTTCCAGAAATAATGTCACTATCATTATTGTAATCATCATCAAAATAACTTTTCTTTATCATTACCATCACTGTGATCATTGTCATCATTATCAATTACAAGCATACCTCTTCAGTATCTTAGAAGAATGATCATTAAATCTATACATATACATATAGAGCCAAGCATATTTGTCATGAATAAAGAGGATTAATGATCAGATGAAGTGGAATAAAGTATAAATCTGTAGAATTAACTCATGGTTTGAGGTATAATGTGAAAATTTAGCTTTCAAGGGAAGCAATATAATTTACATTTTTTGAATTTATACCTAGTTTGACACCCTCTGGGCCAAGATAAGGAACAGATGCTCTCAATGCAAACTGCATCACTTATGCAATACTGTGACATACTTGAGTGAATGTAGGCATTTTTCTCAAAGTTATTTTCCTTACAGGGAAATCACTTTTTACTAGTAGCCCTTCATCTATAATATACAGTCCTCATCACCTAAGAATTTAACAAAATATCACCACAGTGTTGTTTTTCTCATTCTGAATTTCTATCCTAGATATATGAAATGTTATCTGTTCATTAAGTGTTCATAGAATGCTTCTTCCAAAATTGAAAATGAATGTAAACCAGACTTATGATGGATTATTGCACAAACTTTATTTATTTATTTATAAAAAATGAGGACTTCTATTCTGGGAAAAAAGCAACTCCTGTTCAAAATGTTGCTTAATGTAGTCACATTTGCATTATATAATCTATCTAGCTTTTTTGTGTATAATCTTAAATTATAGTAGGTTAAGAGAGTATCATGCATGCACTTCATAACATATAATTATAGATCAAAATATTTGTTGTATGAATGAATTAATGCACTCTGTAAGTCAATTATTTATTTCTGCATTTTTCATAGTAATTATAATTTTTCTTCCCAAAAAAGCAATTAGGCTTGAGGTATATTTACCAAAACAAACAAACAAACAAACAAAAAAACAATCTTGTTTCATCTTCTAAAGCAATACACATTTTTTCTAAAGAAAAACTGTGATGTGCACAATTACTTTCTTACTAACTCCTAAATAACTAACTCCTAAGAAAACACTTAGGTTTGAGAGTTATTTATAAAAGAGAAAAAAAAATTTGTTTAATCTTCTAAAGCAATGCATTTTTAGTAAAGAAAATGTGTGATGTACATAATTACTTTCTTACTAACTCTCCCAGTATGCAATTATTTCAACCCAATACTCAAAGTTGAATAGGATTTTGAATTTGATATCTAACCCTTAAATAACTAATAAAGCAAATCAACCATTTCTAATTTTTATTTTCTACCAATAATAATTTTCTTAATAATAAATGAATATGTAAATATGAAGACAAAATATACCCTTTTGATTTCCAGACAATTCTTTTAGCTGACACCATGAGGAAATAAACTTTACTGATGAAAATAATTGAATTTGAAACAACTGAAATTTTGCTCAGTCCACATCATAACTAAATGCTAATTTCTCAGAGAACAACACAGTTGCACCATTTCTAAATTTTGGCTGTTATCATCTAACCATTAGTGTAGGTAGTTAGCCGGTTATTAATAAGGATGACAGCAAAAGGAACATGAGACTGTTTGCTTTGCTTTGCCAGGAAGCTACAGCTTCACACACTTCAGGGAATCACAACATTGCCCTGTCAAGTGTTAGCAACCCCCTTCAGTGCCAGACTAACAAGGGGAGCTGGGGTGGTAGTGATTATGCACATGCACAACAGAAGTAAAAATGGTACAAAGGGAGGTGTTTAACCATGAAAGCTTTGGAAGTTGATTGGTTATTTTGAAAAAGCAAAATAACCAATTTTAAACCCAAGAAAAAGTATAATATAATCCAGTTTTAAAAAGAAGACCTCTCTCTCTCTCTCTCTCTCTCTCTCTCTCTCTCTCTCTCTCTCTCTCGGGAACAAGAGTTTATCCCATTCATACATGCGTTCTCTCCATAGTGACCATAGCAGCCCGCTGGACTCCAAATGCAGGCTTCAGGCAGGAACCTGGGCACAGCAGCACAGCGGGGAACAGCACTGAACTACCTGGATGAAAACTGACTGGTTAGCTATTGTCTGCAGGCTCCAAAGACTAAGCTTGAGTATGAAAAAGAAACCCTGGACATTGGCTTTTGATTCATCCTTGCTGAAGGCATGGATGGACTTTTTCCATGACAGGACAGATGGAGATGGGACACCGGGGCAGCCTTCTATTTCCACCCAAATACATCTTATCACACCACATTTGTGTGGGTCCCTGACATGCTTTTCTTCTAATCCTTTGAAAAAGCCCCTTTTCCACTAGCAATGCAGTTATCTCATTTATTTATTTGTATATGGTATTCTCTGAGAAATTTAAGACTGAATGATTAGTTTAAAAATATGGTGGATGTACATTTAAAAATCAAACATAGCTCCACTCAGAAATTTCAAAACACAGCTTGAACAAAAAGTAATGTTTTCATTTCTATCACCTTATTTTCTTCATTTTGTTCATATATGTGTTCCTTTATGTATGACAGGTTTTGAAGATGAAACACTAAAAAGCCACTATGTCAAGATACTCTTATGAGATTTAACCTATTTTTTGACATATTTTTAAATTAATCTGAGCACCTATAAAATACGGATAATTTTTTTAAATGATCTGTGAATTTCTTTAAAATGATTTTATTTATTATTTTCAGAGAGAGAGAGGAAGGGAGAGAGGCAGAGAGGGAGAGAAACATCAGTATATGGTTGCCTTTCACCTGCCTCCAGCTATGGACCTGGCTGGAGACCTGGCTTGCTGCTTGGTTATGCGACCTGGTTTGGAAATGGAACCAGTGACCTTTGGGTTCGCAAGCCAGAAACTATCTAACCCCTGAGCCACCAGCCAGGCCCATGATCTGTGAATTTCTAGTTGAAAATTTAAACTGGACCTTAACTTTTGCTAGAAATAGCAATTTTTATTTTGCACAATGATCTAGATCAATCCTCCCTTTAAATATTAGAGAGGGATTAAAATCCAAATTTCAATTATTTTTACCTATGTTCCTTTTGTTTGTGAATCTTGATGAATGAATGCAGATGATTATCGAAGCCAAATAGTTTCTTAAAATTAAACCAGTATGTGGTTATAGTGCCCATTTGCAATTGACTTTGGGTGTTCAGGAATTGAAGCCCAATCCAGTCCTACATTGTGGAAATCTCCAGCCATGTGAAACAGTCTCCCTCCCACCATAAAATCTGTAAGCTACATATGTCTTACAACTTTTCTTGTACCGAGAACATGAACCACAGACTAGGATTTGACAAATCCACACTTGGAATTGTAAATCTGCAATTCAGATGAACAGGGGAAATGTAGATGCTCTTCTGCCTATGAGAGAAGTACTAATAAGAACTATATTCAGTTTTCAGACAGTGATGTATGGTAATATTGATAATTATCTGGTGAAATTAATAGAAAACAGAAAAACATGCAAGTAAACTAACAAAGAACTGGGGCATAAACACTAGGAAAAACTAGATATTATATGAAAATAAAAAATATTTACAGAAAATTTCTTCATATTTCTTTGTAAATTTTGGTTCTGGATTTTAAAAAATAAATAGATATGGTTCTACATGTTACTTATTGCACCATTTTATAAATACCATGTAAACCTTACAAATTCCTGTTTCAAAAGTAACTTTCTTAATAATCAATGGATTGATAAATAGGAAGTATTTTTAAACATTATATAAATTAATGCAGGGGTGTTTAAGTCATGTAGGGGCATTTTAGTGCATGTTTCCTAGTTATATTTTTGAATATTAGTTTGAAATTTCACATTGATATATAATACAGAATATTTGTCATTGATGAGAACTATTACATGCTCAAGTTAACAAATCTGGCACAGAAATTCTGATGTTATGGGATAGAGTCACATAAATGTGTTTTCTACAAATCAGCAGCAGCTTATTTGAATGTGATACTCAGTAAGACAGACATAAAAGCCACAAATATAATAGAGCTTTGAAAAGTAAAACTAACATCAAATATGCAAGGCTTTTATAGACAAAATTCTATAATACCATTTTGGATGATACAAATAAGAACCTAAACAAACTGGCTATGTTATCTTCATAAATGTGAATAATTGATATTATAAATTTTCCAAAGTATGCCTCTAAACTCAGTACATTCCAATCAACTTCCAAAGTACCTTTTTTTAACCTTAACAAGCTGACACTAAAATGTTACAGAAATATACAAAACAATGAAAATAATTTTTTAATAAAAGGTATATAATTGCTTTATCATATATCAATTTAATTTTAAATCAACAGCATTTAAACCAACAAATAATATTATTGTGAGAATAGATAGACTATCTTGGTGAAGAGTTAAGAAACAAACCCAGTAATGTATTGAAATTATATGTATGTAATGTTTTCACAAACATAGGTAAAGTATTCAACAAATGGTGCTATGAGAAACAGCCTTTTGGAAAAAACATTGGATATTTCCTCAACTCACATATGAAAGAAAAAGCTGGGGAATTATATGCCAGCATAAATGGTAAATGTAATTGAGACATTTAATGCATACATTGACATCTGTTTATGATTCACAGATTATTTATTCAGTTCTCAGGTACCTCCATCCTTGGATTAGAACATATGAAGGCCTGTCCCCAAAGTATCAAGCCAATGTCAATATAATTTAAACAGTTTTGCATGGCCACTACTTCTTGGACAAACCTTCATACATATACACTAAGTGTAGAAAATCCTGTGTGATTATAATGCAAATGTACATTAATACATAGGAGGAAGAAAGCATGAGAAAAAATGAACCAATTGACAAGTTCCAAGCAAAAACGTAACAGTATCTTCATATTTTATTTCTTAAAAAAAGTAGAAAAAGAAAAATATTTCATTGTGTTCAAATTAAGTAGGTTGGTAATAGGGTATTAATAGTAATCTGTAATTTTCTTGATTTTAAAAATAGTTAAGAGAAAAATATGAATGCATAAAACATTCATAAAATGAATAACATATGGAGTATTTTCATTAAGTATGACTGGCCACCAGGGACATCCAAACTATGTTTGGGAAATCCCACCTCACAGCAATCCTACTGGTCGTCAAAGACCATCTCTGCATACACTGAGAAGTCCACACTCTTTTTCCAGTCTCTCTACAGCTGGGCCTATGACAGTGACACTGAGCAAGAAGAGGGTAAGAGCTTCCTCTTCCTTACTGTTAGGGTAGTCAATGTAGCTATAAAGTCACCTTCTTGAAGCGGAAGTTGGAACAGAGCAAAAGAGACTTTCTCAGGCTGCTGGCAGCACTCACTGTTTTCTCTTCAGACTACTCCCAGGCTGTACTTTGGGGATATGTTGCTAGTAGTTTTGCCCTGAACGTAATTTTCAAGCCCTTCTCATATTTTAAAAACAACCCAGCGTCTACTTAATCTTCTATTTTCTGTTTTATATGCCAAAGCCATGTTCTGTGGGGAAGAGATAACATAGTAATAGAGCTGATGCCACAGAAAATTTAAAACCTTCAGTGTAGGCATCTGAAACACTAATGGGACTGAAATGTAGGAGAAAAGACATGCAAAACCCAGTACAGTGAAAGACAATCTAGGTGTGCCTTTTGGGGCTCATTCTCATCTACATGGAGGGTGCAGCATAATGAGAAAAACAGGAATTTGGTAGGTTTGAATCTTAGTTATTCAATTGTTTCTGAAAGCAAGAGGCTTTCTCACACACTTTACACAGGTACTGAAGATATTACGAAAATAGTTACCTTTCATGGATAACAAGTACCAATTGACATCTGGATAGGATTCACACAGGTATTTCCACATGTATATTTATATTTAGTCTCTGCACATATTAGAGAATACCCCAATGTGCAATGTGTGTGTGTGTGTGTGTGTGTGTGTGTGTGTGTGTTTTCTTTCTCTACTGGTTCTCAATGAGTCAGGCTATCATCACTATTGATTAAGGTACTGCTTGGATCTAGGTTGACTTTAAAACAGCTGTAAGTACTTGCAAAAATAATAGAAATTTCTTGCTTCATGTCTAGATAGAATCAGTAAAATATTCAATTAAGGCAGTTCCTCTTATAATAGGTTTCTATTAATCTTCCAGTGATTGAAAATATTTTTTTGTTGTAGTATATATTTTTAAGCTCTAATGTCTTTCTTACTCTACATATATCATTATGGGAGAAAATAATCAAAACAAAATCTGCTCCCTGTTAGACCTTTAGTAAGATACTTAATCTATTTGAATTTCAGTTTTGTCAACTTTAAGATAAAGGGATTGAACAAAAGGATCTCAAATGTTCCTACATTAAGATTGTGATTCTATGAATACAGACTGATATTTACTTTTCCAGGATGGTACTGAAATAAACATTTCTATGTTATACACCTAATAAAATTTCAATTTCTGAGATTTGGGAGTGGCGTTCAAGAACTGAAAAGTCATAAAATTAGGGGAATAAAGTTTATGATGGAATGAGTTGACATCTAGACTTGACATTTTGAAACTTTTATTCTCCAAATACAATTTTTTACTAATATATGCTTTGGGAATATTTTGTGAATATAATTTAAAAAGACATATGGAGAGAATAACTCATTTTAATACTATTTAATATTTGGGCATTATAATGGCAAGCCAGATTTAATTTTATTCTGTTAGGTATTCATTTTATAGAAATAAAAAATAACATCTCTACAAGGAAGTTTAAATTAACAACTTAATTTAATCTCAGTAATGTAAAAACATTCCACTAAACACTTTACCAAGAACTTTATGGACTAACTCAGTTTGAATATTTGTCACAAGATTATATAAATGATTTAAGATTTTTCTATATAGAAAGAGCGAAATAAGTTTTATTAAACACATACCTTTTAACTCTTTCAAGGACACTATATTTTATGCTTTGTCCTATTTTTGTCGTATTTGTGTAGTGCATGTTGTACCTATATTATAGACAGAAAACTGAGGTCAAGGTATGCTTAAAATATAATTTCAAGGTGGAAACATACATTATTATTTAATCTTAATAACAAGTATTATTAGAGAATACTCTCTCCCTGTTAAAGATCAGCATAATGATATTTACAGGAGCTAATTAACTTGCACAAGGTTAATGATGTTAACAAAGGACTGAGGAGAGTGGAAAGCTAATTCTGTTTATAGTCCATAGCTTGCCTATTTTTATTTCACCATGCTTTAAAATTATTCATTTTTCTTCCTTCTTATATGTCATTTTTTTATAAGATTGATGAAGAGGAAAGGTAAGTTTAAGCTATCACAGGTATATATTTGTTTGTATGTTTACACATATTTATGTGTTAAAAGAATTGTAGGAATTTCACTACAAGAAGTGTAAGGTAAATTTTCTATCATCAAAGAGCCTAGACCCTAGGGGATGTATCCATGAATTATACAAAATGTGGAACAGTGACAAAGGGTCACAGGTCAGTAATTCAGAAATCATACGATACCATAAGCCTGCACAAACTACAGGAGCATCAGAAACTCATTGGTTCACTTTAGATACACATTGAATGGACCCAGAGATTGAGCTGAATCACACAGTATTTAGACTTTGGCATAAAAATATCTAAAAGGACCATGAATGGGAAGCAAGTCTAATACCAATTGAACAACTACAAGTATATATAAGTTGGTATGAAAATAGTATGTGACGTAGGGTAGAAGCCCATAATAGGAGTCAAAGAACCCATGACACAAGTCTGTGCTCAGTAGGAAGAAACAGTTAAGGAGGAAAACCACAAAATCTTTGACTAGGAAAATCTGGGAGAGAGAAGTGGATAACAGGAATCAAGGGGGTATTTTAGCAGGTGCACAACCGAAGATGCCAAGTCCATGTTTCATACTGAAAAAAGGGTTTGCTCAAATTAGGATCAGATTGT
The DNA here is from genome assembly GCA_004026585.1 of Noctilio leporinus. Lineage (NCBI taxonomy): Eukaryota > Metazoa > Chordata > Mammalia > Chiroptera > Noctilionidae > Noctilio > Noctilio leporinus. The sequence continues at coordinate 180,107 of PVIW01001858.1, forward strand.
TTAAAGCCCAAAAATGAGCTAAGGATTTTGAGCTGTGTAAGGAAGCTAGAAACCATAGCAGATTTTTGAAAAGGGGTATGGTTTTAAAGAGTAGTTTTTGAGGATCTTATTGGAGTTTTTTTTTTTGGTCAGCCAATTAAAAATTACCAACAGAGAGAAACATGGCAGTTGGCATTATGATAAACTTAGAAAAGAATAAACAGGTAAGTGAATTGTCCTCATTTCTAAAGCTATACACAAAACAAACATGCAGTATATATACATATACTGTGCACATATCTGTGCACACATGCATGCATATATAGTTCATATCTCTGTATTTAAAAATTATAGAAAAACTGAATGTAAAATGATATTTCTATTTATCACTACCTTTGAGATATTGAATAATTTCCTAAAGAACAGGAAATTCTCTATATAAAGAGATTCAAAGCAGAATAAAACAAAGAAAGTGCAAGTTTCTAACACTAAGATTTTATAGATAGGAATCAAGAGGGTGTTCCAAGAGAGGTAGGTAAATAAAATTTTGATATGCCTTACTCCTCAAGATGAATATTTATTGAGTAAATGAAACATTTTGCATTCGTTTAATATTTGTCATTTTAGTTTACCCGTCCTCAGTGGTATCAAATTTATTCTCTTTCCCATACTCACACTAGTAAAATGGAATGGCCAGTTTCCACATATACCTTTACATTCTATGATGTGGGCTCCACCCAAATGTTTTCCCATGATGTTCAAAACTGCATACAGTTTTCTAAAGGATTTGCACTTTGCTTCACCCCAGCTACTGAAAAATACAAAAGCTATTTGCAGAAGAGTTGAGAGTACCTAAGATCTTTAGATATTTTCTTTGCTGAGGCTTATTTTAAATTCAGGTCAGAAAAGCTAGTCTAATATTGGAATTGAAAAGAGCAACAGTATTTTGACATTGTACATCTTGACATAAACCTTGCCTCATTCACAGTATGAGATGTCATGAAACTCAACTCAGCATAACCTAACATCAAATGGGTTAAAGGAGTTCAAATAGAAAACATCCAGGTGACACTGCTGTTCAGCAGATACAAGTTGGTGACAGAATGATATTATCACTGCAATATTCGTGGAATGTTTATTGTGGGCCTGCTATGTGCCAGTGACTGTGTCAAGGGCACATAAATTAATAAAAGATGTTTCTTATTCTTAAGAAGGTAATAATCAGACAACTAGCATTTATTAAAACCATACACTAAGCTGAACACTATAAATATATTGTTTTTTAATCCTTATATTAACCATATAAATTTAATAATATTATCCTTTTACCGAGGTAGAGAAAGGATCTACAAACTTTTGATTAAATTATCTATGGTACTTAACCAGCAAGTAGTTAGCTTATAAATATTGATTTATATAATTTGGTGCATCGATACTCATTATTGTAATGCCTTTGTGGATAATTGTACCATTTTTATATAAAATAATGTAATTTTCTATCTGCAAAATGGTTTTTATATCAGATGTCTGATAAATTCATGAAAGTAACCTTGTTAACTGTTTGCTACAATTGTTTTGGTGGTTCTGGTGCACTCTTTCAACTTCTCTTTTTGAGTCTTATTTTAAGTTTCAAAATGTTCTCTTAAATTTCAGGGATTTTTGTCTTCATTTATGGGCTAGGTTTTTTTGTTTTTTTTTTTAATCTGCTTTTATTGAGCTCTAAAGCTTATGTTCCCTTGCTTTCAGTGCATAGAATATAGCTTCTATGCTACTCCAACTGAATATTTCATGCAAATATGCCTTGTCCGTTGGATTTATTTTTAGCCCTACTTACCCTGTTTCTTGAGGGGTTATTTTTGTTTGCTTTTTTGTAGGGCTTTATTGTCATGGTGTATTTGGGAAAGCCCCCACAACCAGCTTGTACATTGCTTTGCATTTTTATTTTTTTTTTAATATTTTATTTATTATTTCCAGAGAGAGAGGAAGGGAGAAAGACAGAGAGGAAGAGAAACATCAATGTGTGGTTGCCTTTCACCTGCTTCCAGCTACAAACCTGGCTGAAGACCTGTCTTGCAACCTGGTTATGTCCCCTGACTGGGGAATCGAACCAATGATTTTTGGGTTCACAGGCTGGTGCCTTATCCACTGTGCCACCAGCCAGGGCATGCTTTGTATTTTAAAAAAAACTAATGGAGAAAATCTTTAATATAAAAATATGATTTCAACATACTGAATTTAGATATCTGTGAGATATTCAATAATAGGTGTGCACAAGACCACACATATTTTTAGAAAATAAGGTTAGGAATGTAAATGGAGAATAAAAATTCACAAGTGAAATACCTTTCATGGAGGTATAGTCAATAGTGGATGTTTAAGATGTAATTGGTCAGCCAATGTCCATGCATATAATACTAAGATTTTAGAAGTTAGAATGTATAAATTTCAAGCACTTCAAGCACATAATAATGATATAGGTCATACATGATATAGATTACAATTTCTTATCTCATCATAGTATCTTAAAGGGATAGAAAAGAAACTACCAAAGCAAAGGAACTCAAATATTAAACAGCAAACATGATATTAATTTTAAGAAAACCAATGGTTTAGTGACTTGCTTGGATCACCTCATCCTCATGACCAAAAAGAAATATGTATAAAGAGTCATAATTTATTACATTATTTTCAAAGATGAAACCTTAAGCAGCCAAACTGGGAAAGCTTTGAGAATAAATGTTGTCCTGGTTCAACCAATGCAAAGCAGACTTTTGTGGGTAAATATGGCTAAATTGCCATCTAATTCTAAGACACTTGGTAAGGTGCACACGATTAGTAAAACAAGTATCTCAGATGGTGATAATTTGACTTTACTCTTAATATCAGACATTTTAACTCTCTATAGAGCCAGCTCTCCTTCTTGCCATGTAAGTCTCTGTCACTACTTTGATTCCAAGCAGTCTTTCCTGCCACAAATAGAATGTTTGTGGATCTAAGTGGTACTTCTTTCTAACTCATCATAAAGGTTATTTGTTAGTGTAAATAAGTGATTTTCTATTTTTGACATACAGTTAATCCATTTATAGTTTGGGGTAGCTGTATCAATTTCTTAATCACTTTTGGTGATTCAATACAAGTTACTTGGCAAGCGTAAAAGTGTATGAGTCCAGAAATGTTGGAATATATGTTCTGAAAATAATGAATAGAGCCCATGAAGTTCAATTCTGACAACATCGGTGATCCAAATTTCTTAAGGAAGGATTCTTGTCATTGCAGCCAGAATGCACTAAGCAATGACCCTTTATCTCCATGAAGCATTAATTGAGAAATTACACCCATGTTTCCAACTGGCCTTGGCTTTCCATACTGTCTCTGTACAGTATGCCCCAGTGAAAAATTTTTTCTGTAGTTCTTTACACCTACACCATGTTCTCTGAAAACCTAATAAATTGTCTTTTTTCCTATTTATTTTCTCAGTCCTCCATTTATTGCACATATTTTCATAACTCAGTCTTGTCTCATTCATTCATAAGTGAGTAGGTCAATCAACTCAAAGGCTTAGGGTTCCTTCTCTTCTATTGCATTCATGACAGTTCTTATCCCCAGCAACATATGTTAAGTGACAGATGATAGTGGAGGTAATAAGGATATCTTGATTCTAAACCAAATTAAACAGACTGTCATAAAAATGTGGAATTGAAGAGATGATAAACCAAACTATCTCTCTGAAAGCAATTATTTGTATACCTCAGACCTAATCATCTGCAATTTTGAAGGCTGAGGGAAGTGTTCATTTGTGTCTCAATCAATTTAAAACAAATCCAGATGATGTTATGGATAGCAGCTGAGCAAAGATAATGTTTCCTTGGTCTGAACAGATAATGATATTTATTCTAATACTTATTGGCCCTCATTTATTACAATAATAATATATTATGTAATCATCTATATCACCATCCAATAGTTTCACTGACTACTATGACCATATTTTTGTACAAATATAAAGATAAATGAATAAACAATGTCACAATCTTTTTCAGGGGAAGGTAGATGAGTCCCATTTAGCTGGTATTTGGTAAAATAATTTTGACTGCATATGATTACATCTCTTCAATAATATATTTAATTGGAGGGGTAGCTTATAAATGATGAATAGCTTTATTTTTTTATCTTTTAAAATAAGTTCATGATAGTGGCACAGGTGAAATGAAAGCCATGCATGATGTTGATATTATATTATATTATATTATATTATATGATTATTCTAAATGAAGACAGGTAAATATATTTTGAAGAGTTGTCATGCATTCAAACTAAATATTTTATCCCTTTTATACCTCAACCAATGAGATTGCTAATATTTCCATTTTAGCTTCAGAAAACCATCAAGCTCGGATTTCTGCAATGCATACTGAAGATGACATGTAAAAAGTGTCAGAGTCAAGAGTTAAAAACCAGTCAAAAATACTCAAAAGTCTACACATGTTCTTCTATAGTTCTGGTACCTACAAAGCAAAGTAACAGGTAGAATCTAAAACATGCTTCTGATATTATTACAATTAACTAAGTTTAGAATATCATAGCAATATCGTTCCACTTATATGAAGTCATTGATGGACTGATTAAATGTCTTATTCTAACAAAATGCAAAGTTTAAATAATCACATTTATATACTTTACTTGAACTGCAATTAAGCAGTTTGTAGGTGTGCCCAGATTGTACATACATGTAAATGTCCAGTGTTCTCCTTATTTACCTTGACTCCTTTAAATAGTGAATTTAAATTATTATAAATATTTTAAATATGTAAAATCAGAAAAGTCCAAAGCTGGAAAGCTTTAAACTTGTACATAATTTTCACTTTCAAGGATATTGATATTTGAAAAAGGTGACAACCAAGATTTAATAGAGAATATTTTTACAAAACTATTGATAATTTTTAAATTATTAATTATTTGATATAAAGTGGATTAAAATTTTAACTATAACACAATCCAGTGTTAAGCTAAGGTAGAGTTAATTTTGAGTGGCCAGAATATTGCTTAATTTATAAAGTTACATCTAAGAAAAAGGTTTCCCCCAAATTGTGTCTCTTAGGTATACTTCTGCTTAAAATTGAATAGTTGTGAATCATCTAGTACTTCTCCATTCATTATTCTTGTCTTTGCATTTTTTTCTTTTTGGGATATATAACAAAAACCTATAAATACAATATAGAATTATATGTATATTATATAACTATGGCCTACAATTAGAAAAACAGTTCATTTGAAACATTTTCCAACTGAAAAGACAGGATGATTGGACAATATTTATCCTGCAAACAGCAGCTATACTGAAACATATAAGGATTCAGCTTTGGTGGAAAGTCCAGTTGTGTGACAGATGTAAGCAAGCTTACAAAATTGCTCATAGAACTAAATGTGGCATTTATTGCCTGGGTAGATAGATGCGTTCGGCACTGAAGGCATATAATTAGTTCTTCACACATACCATTAAGGCAGAGAGCACTCCATGTTACTGGGAAAATTGCATGTTTTTTGTTTTTCTCTCGGGATGTGAATCTTAGGTTTTTATTCATTAGAAGGTGCAGCTAAACTATAGAGGAATTATTCCAAGGAGAGTTGAGTTGGAAACACATGGTAATATAGTACTTAATATATGACAAGCATTCTTCTCAGCCTTTTCCATATGTTCATGAATTTAAGCCTCCAAAAAATACTAGGATAAGTCATTTTTATCACCTCATTTTATGGATAAATAACTGAAGTACACAGAGGTTCATAAGCCTAGTTTTCTGTACAATCACACTATTATTTTTCTTGAATTTTTCAGTTTACCAAATTTTAGATATCCTCAACTCTATCTTCCTTGATACTGTTTGCAAACAGAAAAGTTGTATATAAACTTCACATTGCCTAACTGTTTAAATACATTTTACAAATGAAGCTAAAAATGACAGCAGGTGGTGGTTGGAAAGCATCCAATGTTTTCCCCTTCTCCTTCAAGTATTAGTAGTTTTTACTACTTTGTCTTCATTCTACACATTTACCGTATCAGAATAATTTTCCAAGAAATTAAAGTAATGAAGCTATTTCTACAAATATATACTTGGTAAATATCTTCATACACACACAACAAATTCAGGTCATACAATGAAATGGTCTGTTCCATATTGTCATAAATGTCTTCACTACATTTTTTACATCTTTATCATCCCCAGTTTTCAAATGACGATTTAAAAGGAGAACATTTGTTATTAATGATTTTATTCTATATGGACTCTAAAGGTTACATGATGCATTGCTCTTTATTCCAGAAGAAAGAAAAAGGTACTCAGCTAATTAGAGACTTTCTAAAGTTCAAATAATAATAAGGTCAAAAATGGACATTATTTTTTTATTCATCAGTATAAACACGCTTTATCACCAAGCTTCATACACAACCAAAATCATAGAAAATCTTGGTGTCTCAAAGAGGAGACAAATGCTTAAAAACAAAAGTAAATCTAAAAATTTTGAAATGATGTTCTGAAATAGTTTTTAATCATTTTAAATATTGAAACATGCTAATATATACAGAATGTTGGGTTATAATTACATCCAAAAAGATTGTTTAAAATAAGAAAAATTGAATAAGGTTTTACTCTTACATCAAGTTTCAAATTGAAATCTTTAAAATTATGTATTTTAGTATATTGCAAAATTATGATGCAGCTTATAAAACAAAAACCTACTGATTGGATACTAAGTAAAGTTTAAGCTCTCATTAAATCAAGAAAAATAATGTTTTGATTTGAAATTTGAATAAAAAATCATGCCACATCACTTAGAAACCTCATAATACACAGTTGATTCCCCACAAAATGGAAGAAATACTTCATAAAATATGGATTATTCAGTTTTAAAGTAATTTTTAAATCTTCATAACAGAATGTTTAACAAAATATATTTGTTACTTAAATACTACTTATTTTACATATCCAGATGACAAGTCTTAAAAACACTGTAAATTTTATGCAAAACATGTCACCAGAGGCCATCATTGCAAATCAACAACCTTTATGTTTGACAGTGCTTTAAAAGTCTAAAACCACTGAAAAAAGCCCTGGCCAAGTAGCATCAGTTGGTTAGATCATTGTCCCAATACACCAAGTTTGTGGTTTTGATATCTGTTTAGGGTATATATAAGAAGCAACCACTGAATGCATGAATGGGTAGAGCAACAAATTGATCGCGATCTCTCTCTTTCTCTCCCCCATTCCCCTCGCTTCCTCTCTTTCTATTTTTCTCCCTCCCTCCCTCCCTCTCTTCCTCCATCATCCTCTTTCTACAATTAATTAATTTAAGAAACTAAAAATCTGTTAAAATAGAAATTAAGTCACTGAAAAAAATTAACATTTTAACTTACAAAGTGAGTAACATTGAATGACATGACATATTCAATTATTTTTATCATGTGTGGCAGTTAACCATGACTCACTAACAAAATCTAAATGACCTACAATCATCTTTCATCTCTTTAATGGAAAGAACTAAATAGTGAAGGCCATGGATAAAAAGAGGTAAAACTTTGGTAGCTGTGCTTGAAATGACAACAAATAATATGCAAAGGAAAATATCAGAATATTATGGAGAAACAGTAATACCAGAAATCATCAAATTGTTGTGCATTTGTAAATATAAGAATATATGAAATTGCTACCAAAATAATTCATAAAATAATTCATTAAAACGCAAGTAGTTTTAATGAGTACTCCCAAAGACCTGAACACATTCTATTTAGTTGTCATTTTTCCTCAAGTTTTTCTTAATTGCGGTGAGTTTATCAGACTTTCCTTGTTTGGGTGACCTTGGCAATTTTAAGTTACTCATCAGTTATTTTTAGAATGACTTCAATAAGTGATTTGTCAGATGATTTTCTCATGAATACACTGGGATAATGAATTTTCTTTTTTTTTGGTGGAAAGACTACAAGAGTGAAATGCCATTTTTATTACATCCATTATCAAGGGTACTTGCTGTTGACATTATTTAACAATTTTGATGCTGACCTAGATCATCTGGGTAGGTAATATGTCAGGGTTTTACTGTAAAGTTAGACATTTTCCTCCTTTATTTTTCTTGCTGAACAATATTCCAATGTTTGGCTACCATGATTTATGTATCATTTTACCACTAAAGGGAAGCTCAGTGGTTTTCAGTTTTTAGAGATTATGAATAAAGCTGTCATTATGAATATTCATGTTCAAGGTTTTATAAAGACATAAGTTTTCAAATGAATTGAATATATACTTAGGAACACTACTGCTGTTTTATAGGGTAAGACCAGGCTTAATATTGTAAAAACTTGAACTGTCTCCCAAAGTGGCTGTACCATTTTGCAATCCCTGTTGCAATGAACAAGATTTCCTCTTGCTCCATGTTTTCATCAGCTATTATCATTGTCAAGTATTTTTGGATATTAGACAATCAAATTTGATACATAGTGATTGTAGGTCTATATTTCACAGAGTCGGTGGCATACACATCTAGAGTGCCATTCTCCACATTGTAAACTACAGGTTTATTTTACTGTCTTCATTATTAAACTGAGTCCCTTAGGGAAGGTTCTATATCTTATTCACCATACCTCCTCAATCTCTGACATAGGTAGGTGATTATTTTTAATGAAGGTAAAATTGAATGAGAGAACAAAAGAAGGGTATCAAGTGAACAGTTTATAACAAGGTCCAAGTATAATTAAATATGTGAATAATAAAATTGTACTGATAATTTGTCTCTTTTGCATTGTGTCTAGTACATTAGAACTGAATTTCTCCTTAATGTTGTCCTTCAAAATATGTCTCAATAATTCATCAGTCATCTATTAATATAGAAACAAATGTTATACTTACTGTAAAAAGACTTTTACTTCCTCTAATTAGATATCAATAATAAATATTTAAGCTAATAAAAATATTGAACAACACTAACTTTTTAATTTAGCATGTAACTGCTTAATTATGTACCATTTGCAGATATGAAAGAAAAATAATAGTCAATATGTTATATACAAAATACATATGTTACAAGCTAAATAAATTGATACCCATTTAGTGGATCATTTATTATTCCACATATTAGACTATATTCCTTATGTAAAATTTATTAAGATATTTAATTATAATTTCATAGAGTATGAATTTCAGGTCAAATAAATTTAAGAAAGTTGCTTACTATCACTTATCTGATTAAGTCAAGTCTGGATTTGAAGTTTCCATTAGGGTTGACTTTGTACTTTAAACAGTATTCATGTCAAATGTATTTTTGACTATAGTTAATTGTTCTAATTCAGTGAGTTTTTATTAAAGTGCCCAAATCTAAAGGCCCTCAAAGACGTAGCTGATTTATGTGATCTTACATTGCTGAATCATCTGGCTCTTTGGTAGGGCATCTTACAACAAAAATGTGATATAGATATCAAAATAAGTAACAGTGAAGAAGAAAGCTAAGGAGACCCATGGACATGGAAAACAAGGTGGGGATTAACTGTGGGAGAGGAGATGAGGTGGGTGGGGCAGCGGAGAGCAATAAGGGAAAATGGGGCAACTGTAATATAATAACAATAAATAAATTTTTAAAATGAAAAGAAAGCTAAAGAGAGCAAATTTGTCAGAGTACACCATAATTATAGAAGGTGATTCATTTCCTGACTTGGTTTTTACTTCACCTGTAGCTGTGTGTGTGATATCAATTTTTGTATAGTACCCTGAGACATTTGTAAGTTACTCTTGATGCCAATGCTTTACGTCCCACATAGTCCTCACTCTTTTAGAAATAAAATTACCAAATGCAGAAGAAAGTAACTCAAATATTCTCCATTTGTACTGTGTGAAAATTTATTCTCTAATCTATTGCCTACTTTCTTGCCAAGATTCTGGACTTTTTCATACCTTTTGCTTACTTCTTAGAATTTGTATTCTTTTCTCCTACTCATTCTGATAGAAAACAGATGGGTGTCTACTTCCAAGAGTAAATCAGTTGCTCCATGCATAAAGAACATTTGTTCCAGTAAATATTTTTTTGATTCTTTAGCAGAATATGAGCCAAGAACTAGTTAGGTTTATGAATGATGTGAAGTTGTTATCATTGGAGCGTTTTATATTGATTAAAAATGAAGGAAACTGGTGATCTTTGGTGAATCAGTGGGAGAAATATAATTGGCTTAAGCCCATTATTAAATGACAAGTACTCATTTTCAAGTTGCTAAGAAAATCAAAGAGAAAAGGCTATTAAAATGAAAGCCTATTTCTTCTCAAAATTTATGTTAACAAAGTCTATGGGTTTATTTATAGAATTCAAGGCATATTAAATTGGAATCATCCTAGTTTGAGGGTGGAATAAATATGATGCCATTGTGATATTTCTAAAAGAAGCCTAGTGTGGCTTTTGAACTGTGGCATCATTATGGTAGAATTAGAATGGCCTCCAGATTTGTATTTGATGCGGGAGGTAAGATGTCAAAGGAAATGAATTGAAGTGACCTGGAGAAGAATGATTTTATGCAGCTGAGGGAATCCGCAAACACCTTAAGAGCACATAGCTCCCAAGAAGCAAAGTCAGGATTTTTACAGAATAGAGGAAAGTTGCATTCCTTTCTTATCATTTGAACTTAGACTTATTTCGACTTATTTCTTACTTCAACCAAAACATGTGGTAGTGACCATTCTTGTTCTCATACTCCTTGCTCAGAGTTTTGGCAATGATTAGACAAAGACTCCCTGTGGATTGTTTTTGCAAACCTCGAATTCAATCATTTAACCAGGGTGAGGAAGGGAGATAGTAAAAAGAAGGAAGAGGTGCGAAGTCAAGAAGCAAAAGAGAAACTGGGACCCTCTGTTATGTTTGCTTGAATGTTCTTACAAATAAAAAGTATTTCTCTTTCCTTGAAATATATTTGGTCTTCTTTGTTTCTATGCATTTTTATCCATAAGTAGAATATGTGTTCTGTAGAGCTGAGCTGGGTCAAACAAGAAATGATTGCTTCATTTCCAAAGATTGGGAGGAATGAGTAGCTCACACTCTAGTAGAGACTTTTTCTTTCTTTGCTACTTCCTTGTGAATCAAGAGTTTTATTTATTTTGTTTACAATTTGTATACCTTTTGTTTCCTTTCTTGCTTTAATCATTGGGTAGGGACATTGTTCCTTTAAAAATGATATTCTGTGGTATTATTAAATGATTTTTATGATGCTGATAGGGAAGAAAGTCAAAGAGAGCTTTCAACAAGATTTCATTTTCAGAATTAAATTTCACTTGTCTAATCCACTTTGATTTTGTAAATGAGAAAACTAAGTTTAAGTAACTTTGTGTACACACGTATGGGTGTACCTATGTGCAAAAAATTGTTGTCCTGAAACCATGGGCTCTATAGCACTTAGAGAATACTTCCATGGCCGCAAGAACTTCAGCTGAGTTTTCATAATGCCCTGTACCATTCATAACATCCTGTTCCTCATTATATTGGTAAATAGGGTTCTCTAAGTTCACATTAACTTAGTACTAAAAATAATGCTAACCTTTCTCTCACTTAGTGATTTTTAACCATGGGTAATGTTGTAACTTATGGATATTTACAATATAGAGAGATATGTTTTTATTGTCTCTGCTTGGGGAAACTGGCTGCTACAGGCATCTAGTGGGCAGAGATCAAATGTGCTACTAAATATCCTACTAGGTGCAGGACATCCTCCCATAGCAAAGAATTATTTAGTTCAAAAGGTCAGTAAGCCCAAAGTTCAGAGGCTGAGAAATTCTACATACTAGCTGTACTGGCTACGCTAATGCAAAGTGATAAAGCAAATCCTAGATTCTACATGATGGAAATCTATCCTTGTTCAATCGACAAACGTTCCTTTGGTCTATGAATCAGATCCCTGGATACATTATCTGTTGCTGTGCAATAAATTATTCCTAAGTTGAAGTTACTTGTAAATTAAAATGGTTTAAATAACAACAATAGTGACAACAATACATTTATTGCAACTAATGATTTTTGTAGGTCAGAAATTTGGGAGCAGTCTGTCTGGCCAGCCAGCACCAGCCAAGAGTTTCTCAGAAAGAGTCAGATATTTGAGGAAGCTGCTGTTATCTGGAGGATGAAAGCCTGTCATAAAGGACTCAGGGACATAGCTGGCAAATTTGCACTAGCTATTGGCAGATACCTCAGTCTCTCTCCATACATGCTTCTCCATAGATCTGCTTGGGTGGCCCTAGGATGGAAGAAACAACAGAAGCAACAGAAGTGGAGCTGCAATGCTTTTTATGACCTAACCTTAAATATCACACAGCACTTCCCCAGATTGGCTCTGATTCAATTTGATTAAAGACTACCAAGGCATGAACATTTGGGGGAAACATCTTCAGTGCTGGCTATTATACCTTGTTCTCTTACCATATGTCTCCACTATATTCTATAGCAGGCATCAGAGATCACCACAAGGACATCTCTATTTCAGACAGTGTGAAGAGAAAAAATATCACATGTAAAAGATTTTGGGATCTGGCTGACTACTGGGCACATCCTCTTTTGCAAAAATAACATGGGGGATGAGGGGTGAATGTAATCAATCATTGTGCTCATAAGAAAAGTAAACAGGTGTGGAAAAACATCTAACAAACTCTGTCATCTTCCAGAAAGTTACTCAAACAGAATATTTTTAGACAATGTCTTACAAAATGCCATTCCCTTTTGAAGTCAAAGTGATATGGAACGATAATTGGGAGAGCAAATATTATTAATAATGAAATTGAGACTAGCTACTCAGTGAATAATACATTATACAATTTGGTATTACATAATATATTTTTCATTTTAATATAGCAAAACAATTTTATACTTTTTCTAATCAGTACCGTGGGGTGATAGCAAACTAATGTGGGTTAAGTATCTTCTTTGTGCCATGTAACGAATAATGCATTCAATGGATCTGATAAATAACTGATATAATCCTTTTACCATTTATCAGGAAATAAAAATATTTCAATATATTATTCAAAGTGATATAGCTAATAAGTAACATATACAGAAATCAAACTTGCATTGCTCTTACCCTACTACTCATAGAAAACAAAATAGGGTATCCTCCTTTTACTATCAAATTGATATTACTCTTCTCTTATATTTTTAAAAAGATCTGTGAGGTTGTTAAAATATTTATTTGTTTACTTATTTATTTTAGTATTGCCTTTATAGACAAGTATTTACATTATCTAGATGTGTCTCATATTTCACTTTTCCTTAAACTTGGATAGGATATAAAACAAAATAAAAGGCCACTTAAACTTGAAATAACATTGTATTAAGGTACTTTGTATCATGTTTGGAAGCATTTTTTGGAGGTTGATTATGCCTAAAAATAAGATGATACATAAACAAAGAAACTTTGCTATTGAATATTTAAATTACATCAGAGAAAAGATATGAACTCCTTTTTAAAAAAGGGATTGAAGAGAAATCTATTGAAAGCCAAAATATTCTTTTAAGAAGCATTTTAGACACACATTCACTTTGTATGACAAACTATTCAATGTCATTTAGTTTTTGAAAAGATATTTTATGATCAAGTAATGATTATTTTAAGGTGATGAGATTTGAAATGTATGCAAATGTGCTCTTTGGTGGAAGAGCCATTTACCTATGAAAAGCAGCGTTCCTAGAAAACTGATACATTTAGAAGTAAATGGCAACAGCCTCACAATATTTGGCTGATTCTTAATCAGAAACACATCCAGAAACATCCACTGCCAGGATAGGAAAATGGAAATGTAGTTAAGCTTTGGAAAAAATTCATAATTTTTAGATTTTAGCCAAGAGCTACACTGGGCCTAAAAATTACACATTAAGATGCATAAAGACTGTCGGTCAGAGCAGGTTCATAAACTTTCTAATCTCCTTTCACTGCTCCCCTATCAACTTCCAGTCAAGAGAAATGCATTTTTATGTTGTTTTGGATTTGCTATTGCTTCAGGTTGACAGTTCCAAGCCTTTCAAACCCCTGGCTTGGACCCTGGCAAGGCAGCAAAGCTGAAAGTGCTGGATAAGATGTATTATCACTTTGCCATCTTCAAAATGATAACTCATGTCACTGGAATTCCTGGAGGTGAGACATGGTAGGCTGAAGGGAATGTTCTCTGGTCCTTGTCTCTTTTTTGCCTTTGTTTACAAGTTTACTGTACTTTAAAGGCATGTAAGTCATTTGCCTTTAAATACTGTGCATTTGTAAAAGTGTAAAAGTGAAAGCAACATTATCTAATACTTCATTATAAGAAAAGAGAGGTACTTTATATTTCAGTGATGGTTTTCCTGAAAATTAGGGTGCTATGGTGATATATCTAACTCTCACCATCTATATATCACATACACGTGGAACTGTGAACATATTTCACTTTATACTGTAGGCAAAAGTGCCATGATTTTAAGCCAGGAAATACATATGCATATTATTCTTGTTAATGATTATATTATTTTATTTTTATGAATACAGTTGAAAATATTTCATCAATACTCTACTAAAAAATATTTGTAAAAATAAAGCTCAAAGAAGGAAGTGCTGTGGTTATCCAGCTGATAACCACTGAAAGACAAAAATAAACATAGGTAGGAGACCCACCTGCCCTGAGTAGGGAACATGGGTTTGCTTTCCACTCATAGTACTTGCAGCTATTTGCACGTGTGCCAATGACCAAGACAAATCATTTGAGGCTCTAAAGACATACTTAATGTTGTGGGTATAATAGTTTAGGGTTTTTACCTTCTTACTTCTTGTAAACAGGGTCCTTGCCACCATATAGCCTCTCATGTAGCTTTTTGTGCCTACAGCATGAAAATATTAAATAAAGGCCCTTTGTTTTATATACATTGGAAAGTTAACATGGAAAATTCCACCATAAAAAACCCTCAGCTGCATAGCAAGGAGCATTGGCTCCAGGCTTAGTTTTCACTGAACATAAACGAGCAGTTACAACAATAAAACAATGCTCACTGGTTGTCTGGCATTGTGCAGACCCAGTCATAAAGTGCATGTTATGATGTAACACCCACTGGGCCTAATTATTCCCTTTTTCTGTACAGAAGAGCACAAGCTGGGCAACCTTTGGGAGTACCAGCTACTCAGAAAGCCTTCCATTCCTCTCTCCTCCCACTCTCTGCCCACAATAGGAATTCTCCCTTCAAGCTTCCATTTCAGAAGGAGGGAGAGAATAGCACCTTTGGTAATTGATAGTCTGTGTTCTGGCACACAGTGGAGCAAAACCCTGCAATTGTATCTCCTCTCTCCACATATATTTAGTAGCATCTCCCTGTGGGTTACATGCCTTTGAGTTGATGTGAACTCCTGACAACACTGTGAACGAGTGACATCCATCGAGCCCTGTCCTCAAGAGCCCCATTCAGCTCCTGTGGGCTCGTGCTTATGACTTCTGTCATGGATAGAATCTGTGTATCCCATGCGTGGCCTTCCTCTTTTTCCTGCTGCCTTCACTTGTTCCCAGCATTGCTGGGATTCCTACTGCCTTTGAGATAAAATCTATAATGTGGCCCAGCCCTGAGTCCTTGAAGACTGAGCCTGGCTTCTCTTCCCAGCCCTGTTTTCATCACTGCCTCTACTGACTGTTTTATTCCTTTATACCAAGCCTGTCTGTGCATAGTTTCCCAGTAGAAAATCTTAACATCTCACATTTCTTAACATTCTACATCCTCCAAAAATGCTTTCATACCTCTTCTGAATTGAATCTTTTTAAACATCAAGTTAATATAACACCTGCTACCTAATGAGATCCAAATTACCTTGGGTTGTATTGATGTCTCATTTATTAGCAGCATTTATTTGCTGTGAAGTGTGTCTTTCTACGGTCAATATTATTTTTTGACCACATGTTATTTTTCTCTGTTGGTAAAAGAATTGTTCTTTATTCTGACTCTAGCTGCTTCAATTCTGACCTATGTTCTCTTAGGTTTTCAAATGTAGCAATTAATGCTTTCGGACTATATAACTTGTCCCTCTCAAAAGACAGCCTTTTACGTTGCAGTGAATTAAAGAGACTTTTTTGGTAAGCATTCACGGAGAGAACCATCTTTAGTTTAATATCCTCTTTATAATAGGTCTGTGTCATCTCATCTGAGACTACTGAACACCAATTAGTACCTGTGAATGAGGTGATACATATAACAGTCATAAAGCGTCTTTGATAAGAAGTAGTTCCAACGTATTTGATAAGGACAGAAGACATCACTCCCTCTAAAGATCTCACAGGGCCCTTTTTTACCGAATAGGACTGGGAGAGAAACCAGACTCTTTAATATGAAAGTAAAATGTTGAACTTTTAAGCAGTCAAGCTAGTTTAATGCCAGAAATATTTAGAGGCCTTGAGCTATTTTTCTGTTCTCATAATATAGGCAAATAGTCATAGTTTATCTTCCTCTGTGCTGCTTTAGGGTCTTCAAAGCCAATCTCAATAGGTAAATATCAATTGTTCAGCCATAAAAGTCCATAAAAGCCAGAGTTCCAGAAAGAGCGTCATGTTTTGCATACAGTAATGTGTTTGCAAGTGTTTTATAACTCTGTGCAGCAAAAATGGAAGTGTGAATATCAACAATGTGATATTTTAGTTACTCTCCTGGCACTTAATAATATTAGCAATATGTTCCAATCAGGGCCACACTACATTTATTAAGGAAATTTATGTAATTTTCTTTTTCAGTTTGAAGCTAATGCATTACTAAAAAATAAAAAAAATTAAAAACCTCCAAGTAAATGCGTGGCATCAATTCTCATATAATAGATGTTTAAAATAGCAAACTGGATATCGTATGCAATGATTTGAAATCCAAGCATGAACTGAGAGAGCTGAATGAATTCCCAGTATCAATTTCCAGCAATCCAGACAAGTCTATAGAACATAAACTAAAGCAACTGAACATCATAAGTATGGCTCCAAATCCATTTATCTTGTTAAGTACTACTCAACTAGGATCCTTCAACTAAGTCCTGGGAGATGAATAACAAGTTTAAATCAACTCAGTTTTTGAGGACACTCAGGGTTTTATTCCTCACGAAATGGTGTTACTTTTATCCTTTTGCTAAAAGTTAAAAATATATCTAGTTCACTTATCCTTTATCAACAGATTATCAACCTAGAATTGATATAACAATGAGATATTTATAATCTGAGAATTAACACATCTGGAGTGTTTATTTTAAATCAAGCTTCTTGGGCAGTTCCAGATTTAGTATATAGATACATATTCTGTCCCAAAAACATCAGCTTTGCAAACTTTTAATTATATTGACATTGGGTCGATAGACCTTGTATACCAAGACTGATGTAACCAAAATGAAGATACTCTATCCAGGTTCTCTTGGATACTTTTGTCATTCTGTAAGCCCTGCTCTGAGTCACTGTTGACTCTTTTCCCAGGGTTTGCCCTCAGGTTATGAGGGTCGTGTTGACCTGCTAGCATGGAGAGTTTATATCCTTTTGGTACAGACCTTAGGCAATGACACAAAGATTGCCAGGTTGTGGTGTGAGAACTTAGATCCCTGCCCTCAGGGCATGGCAACTCATGCACAAATTGTGTACTCCAGAATTTTCCATGGAAATAAGCCAAAATGCCTTCCTTTCATGGTGCTTTGCCAATATCAGTTCTTGGTTCCCTACCCATCCTTGTCTTGCTTCTCTTTTTCCTAATTGGCTTTGGAGGTTCTTTCCAACAAATCCCTTGAATACAAATGTTCACTTTGAAATTTGTCTCTGGGTAATTTACAACAGCTTGTTTTACACATAGATATTTGTGTATTAAGTACAATTCTTGGTCTATCAGTAAAGATTAATGCAAAAATAATTAATTTTATTAGTGAATCCTTTGGGATAGTAATTTTTCTAGAGTTTCTTTTGGAAAGAGCATGAGTTCAAAGTCAATCTGGGCTGCCTACTAGCTGTTCAACACCAGAAAAAGTTAATTAGCCCTTCTTGCTCTATTGGAATAAACCCCTAGGGATATACTGAACATCAAATTAATGTATTGAGTGCAATTCTTTTTTCAAAGCTGTCCTCATTATAAAATAACTTTCTTTCTCCTAACCATCCCTTTGCTTCTTTGAAAATGTTTACAAAAAGTGTGATTATATTCAATTCAACAGCAGTAGAAAAAACAATTAATGACTCCATATACATTACTCCATGTTGTCCTTACTACCAATAATCTAAGGGAAGATAAGAATGATTGACAAGAGGGTAGGAGACAGGAAGACTGAAAGTTTAGAGGCATTATGATTCTATTTATGTCATGATGGACAATGTATCCTTCCTCTAATACAGAAAGCCGATATTATTTAATACCCTCTTCCTCCCAAATGTGGTAATATTATCAACTTCAACCAGAAGTGCCATTGCAGAAGCAAAGCTTTAAAAACTCAAAATATTGGGAAAAAAAGTATAACTTTAAAAGTTTACAGAGGAAATTCAGTCACTTGATATTTAATTTATTATAAACATAAATGGTTTAGTAAGTTTGTCTATGAGGTAGGCACATTAATTTGCTCAGGCTACTTTGTAGTTACAATTATTTGTCTAACTAATATCTATGATCCTTTCCTTTTTCCTAAGAGATAGCTAATTTTGTCTGGGATGTTAACCTTTCCTGTGCAGCCCACTGATGCTAGAGAATCTGAATTCGGTTCCATCTCAATTAAAGGTTCTGAATGGTCTAAAGATAATCTCATTTTTCTTGATTACCAAAAGGGCCTAACTTGGACAAATCAATTTTGAGGAAGGCATTTATGAGTCTTTTGAAAGGATATTTCTAAATTTTGGGAGTAATTTGAAGTTATTTTTATTTCTCCCTCACTTTCACTGGAAATTATCAACTAGGTAGTTGAGTCTTATAACTGCTACAAGCCATTTCACAACTGGACTAAAAGTGTAGCATTAAAAGAAAAGGGCAAAGTTAAAAGAATTGCAGAAAAATACAATCAACTCCAAAGACTCATTTCTCTGTTAGCATTTGTATGAAATAATAAATATCCATATTTTTAAAGTCAATATGAAAGGGTCTGTTAGTTTCCTAGGTTTTTAATCACAAATTACAACCAACAGTTCTAGAGGCCTGAAGTCTGAAATCAAGGCATGGTCAAGGCTGGTTCTTTGGAGACTCTGCAAGAGACTCTATTCCATGACTCTAATCTAGCTTCTGGTGGCTTCCAGCAATTCTTGTCACTCACTGGCAGGTAGATACATCACTCTAAGTTCTAACTCAGTCTTCTTACAGCTTTTCTTTGTGTACTTCTATTGGCCAAATGGAAGTTGGGTGTAGAGCCCAAACTAAATCCAGACTGATTTAATCTCAAGATTCTTTATTTGAACCTGCAAAAACATTATTTCCAAGTAATGTCAAGTTCTTAGGAACCAAGAATTAAGACTAGGACATTTATTTTTGAGGAGACACAATTCAGTATACTACAGTTGAATTTTATTTCTCACAGGCACAGCCATTCTTATCGATACAAACTCTAATTTAAGTCAAATGAAAATTTTCTTATTCTCTGGCGTAATTCTAGAATACTGGTATATAAAACAATTGAATTCTGCAATTTAATCTTTTAAAGGACTTTTGATATTAGGTTACCTCATCTGATATTATCCTTATAAGGAAAACCTTCTTAAGGGAAATCCTAAACAATTCCTGTCTGACACTGTTTTAGATTATTCCCAAATGTATATATTCTTCATGATGTCTATTTCACACCAGATATTTTGACCATTTAAATTTTCCATAACTATAAAATTCATATCTTGTTTTTGAAGATCTCAATTGTGTTTCTTACATACATAAAACAAAATTTCAGATTCTTATTGGAGTCGTCAGATTCTGGTTTAATGACTATTTAATAATTCAATTGTGTTCTTTATTTTCTACCTTTGTGGAGAGGTTTTCTGGGTGGGAAGGATATTTTGTTTTTAATTGCAATTTCCCCAACATGGGATAGAAAACTATGTAACAGGATGTGTGGAAGCAGGGCATCTTATTACATAATTTTGAGGATATGGTCAACAAATTTGATCTAGGAAAATGATGTTTGAGCAGAGGTCTGAATGTTAGGAAGGAACCTGCCATATAAAATAGCTATGGAGAAGAGTCGTAGCAGCATAAAAAGCAAATAGAATAGCTATGAGACAGAAATAAACCTGGCCTGTTTTAATAACAAAAAATAGCTTAGTAGATATAAACCTTAGAGGAGGACAGAAAAGGTAATGGATAAGATCAGAGAGATAAACTGTGGTCAGGTCAAGTAGTTAAGAGTGAAAAGAACAATCAAAGTGATGCTGTGCTTTGTAATCTGGTTTCTGCCCTTAAAATTATTTCCATGTCTGTTTGTATAAGCTATGAAAGGAGAACCATAGCAAGAAGCCAATTAAACATCTATTATAGTTATTCAGGCAAGAAATAGAACTAGGGTGACAGTGATGGACATTAGGAAAGGTGGTTGAATTTGTAATAAATTCTGGAGGTAGACACACCATTTGGAAATGAGGACTAAGAACAGCAAAGTGTAGAATAACTCCTAGGTGCTTGGCCTCTGTCATGGAATGAATGATGTTATCATTAAGAACTGTGGTGTATTGAGGAAGACTAATCTTCAAGAGGGAAAAATTTTATTGCAGCCATGCAGTGTTTGAGATACTCATTATTCAAATAGAGATATCAAGTTGAAAGCTAGAGATATGAGTTTGGAACTCAGAAATATATTTTGGGAAATCAATAGTTTAGACTGTATTTTAAACCATGGATCTGAATAACATCATTTGGAATAGAGCAGAATTAGGAAAAAAAATTGTTCCCTGAGGCACACAAACATTTACAGGGCTGAAGAAGAGGCAGAAGCCAGGGAAGGAGAATGAGGAAGAGTCATTAATAAAGTAGAGACAAGACTGTACTATTTCCCGTGGAAAAAGAAAAAAAGAAAAGAACTTTGGTGTCAAAGGAAGTTGTCAATAGTATCTGATACTTATGAGTTCGAATATAAAAATATTTTAATATTTTATTTGGAAAACCAGTTATTGGTGACTTTGATGAGATCAATTACAAGGAAATGATGAGGAAGAAAATCTAAGTTCAGCGACACAAGAAAGTGAGAAAAAAACCCTAAAAACAGGCAGTTCTTTTGCAGTTGGTAGGAGAACAACTACAAAAGGGAGACTTTTTTGCTTCTTTGTTTTTTTAATAAGGATGATTGTAGTATGATAGATGTTGTTCAGTTGAGAGAGTGAAATCAATTTAAAAAAAGGAGAAGAGGTTAATATAACAAAATCCTCCAGTGGCTAAAGCACAGAAAATTCAGTGTACGACTGGAAGTTTTAGTTTTAGCTATAATAAAGGTTATTATAACAGGAAGAGGTATTGGGTAAAGTTTTCAGTGAATTTTTTTATTTTTATGATTTATATGATTTCTCTCTTATCAATAAAATATAAACATGTAGGCCACGTTTAAATATAAAACAGGTATGGAATAGTTGTCTCAGGATAAATTTTTTTCTAGGACCTACAGGATTTCTGGGTAACACAAATAAAGCTAACTTTACAATAGATTTTTATGTTCATTGCAATTAATGCTTTATCACAGGCAACTTTCTTGCTTTGATATAAAATCACAGTTTACTTTTGGAACAATGCATAATGTTCATTGACAGTTTAGCTATTTACCAATGACTATTAAATTTGGAAACATTTTCCCAATTGTTGTACTGTTTATTCCAAATGTTACTGGGCATGATTTTGTTTTTCCTGTGTGTCACATATTGGGTTTCTCACAGTGGTACTAATCAGATCAAAGTGTGTGAACATTTAATGCTATCGATATATACTGCCAAGTTGAGTTCTAAATGGTTTACAGCAATTTGCACTGCCTCTATAAATTTATGAGATTGTCCATTTTACTTCATCCTTGCCAGCTCTATTTAGTAATGGAATGTCTGACAATTTGTCAAATGACATGTGGTATCTTAGTTTGTATTTTCTCAGGAACAGACCTGAAGCCAAAGTTTTTGTGCAAATAGTTGTTTTCAGAAGTGGTCACCGAAAGCCTCATCACTGGTGGGATAGAGATGTGAGAAAAGAAGAGAAGAGTCAATAAAGGAAGTCTTACTCACTCAGTTAGCTCTGAGTGTAACTGGAGTCTAAGCCCACTGAGAAAAATCTGGGAGCCAGTGTAAGTGGTATACATATGGAAAAGGCTGTGATATTTTTAGGCTGTGCCCTACCTACTTAAATCAAGTGAGAGGAGACAGACTTGGCTATAATTAATGAGCAATTCAGCCAACAGAATTGCTCTGTTGGATGAATAGTTTAGTATCTCCCAGAAGGGACATGTTCTTAGCTATGGTTACTGGTTACCAGGAATGCCTACTAGAACTGGGCTAAGAATAAAAATAATTCTCAATGATCAGGCTGGGCAAAGATCAAGGCTACCCTATCATCAAGTAATCTGATAGGGCACCTAAGATGCTGGTCTATCATGACAGCACCAATAGATGAATCATTGCATCATTCTTCAGGTAAGTCAATATTTGTGCCAGGGACAGAATAAGACAAAGAGCTCCATGGTTTCAGAGTGGCTGAGAAGCAAGCCATACATGTTGTATTCAAAGGTTAATACATAGTATCTCTGAAAAATATCTCTATAAGGATATTCTTATCCTCATTTTACATCCTTATATTTTACATACAAATAACAACATATCTTTATACACTATTAAAGTTGGATTAAGTTATATTGAGACAAGAACTACTGAGGGTGCTGGAGAATTAGTTCCCATTAAAAGTATGACCAGGGACTTTCTCTACTCCATCATTTCAAGGGCTACAGAAGCCTCTACAAACCTTCACATTATCCCCCAATCTCTCATTCATACATTCATTCAACACAAATTTATGATAATTCTTTTTCTAAAAAACTGCACATACCTTGAATGGAGGTGAGGAAGATAGCATTTTGTAGAGGATAGAAAAAGGGTTGGAGGATGGGGATTTGAAACTTTTGTCAGTCACACAGTCATAGAAATGTCGAAGAGTTTTTGATTTGTTTGTATGTGTGTGTGTGTGTGTGTGTGTCTTCTGTCTTTATTTAGCATCACTCCTGGAAACACTCTCAAGAGATATTTGGAAAACTTCTACTTAAGGTGCATATAAAACCAGAATTCAAGAAGAATAAGAAAGTACTAAGTGACTGTGTCTCTGAAGGTGTTGCTTGACTTTCATTGAGTCAGGGTTACACATAAGAATAAGAAGGCTAAGTGTTAAATGTAAGATCTGGCTTCCTTGCAATATGATTGGGACCAGAAAACATTAAGTACTGATGTTAGGCCCAGTTGAAACACTGTATTTGGCCCTCTCATTATTTTACTGCCTCCAGAAATACTCTCCTCGTGTGTGAGACCTACAGCTTTGCAGTTTCACCATTCAGACTAAAAGAGTTCCTTAGATTATTTATGCATGGATAACACAAGGATCAAGCTAAATGCTTCCATTTTTTTCCATTAATAAATTAAGATGTTCAGACTAAAATGCAAAATTAAATTTTATCTTATTAATTCCCCAGAACTTTGTTGTCTAAGAAATGCTATTGGTATCATAAGTAAATAAGCCATGTTAGGAAACACTGGATATTCAGCATTGGGTACCAGAGGCTCCCAGTGCTCTGCTCATATAATGAAATATTCCAAAAAGAGATGATGTATTTTATGAAATGTTTTTCCCCATTTCCTAAAATTTAGAATATAGTTTCAAACAAACAGGAGAGTTCAGTTTGGGTTAATCTGAATATTAAAATTCTGTGATGACTGATTAAGAACTGTGAGCTTTATTCATATAACCTTTCAAATACCCTTCAAAATTCTTGTAGATCACCAAACTTGGATTGTCTTTTTTATATGAAAGGCTAAAAATAAAAGATATGATTTTCTAACTCTTTTCTAAAATGAATAAACCAAAAGTGAAAAGCTAGGGTGAGAATGAGGGAAAATCATAATAAGCATATTAGAAAGTCTCGTGAGAGAGTTCATTAGCAATCTGTGTATGTGTACTGTGTGGCTGTTGTATTCAAAGTGACTGAGTGTACAGAAATGGAGCTGCACTAAATTTGCTTTAAGCTTGAACATTCTTCTGTGAAAAACATTTGGATTAATCAGAACACCACAGCTACAGGCAACTGGCGATGGGCAGGTTCATCACAACAATGCACCTGCAAAGATTTTGGCAGAACATCTCATCACACAGGTGACTCAGCCCCCTCCCTTATAGCCCAGATTTGATGCTCCATAATTTCTGGCTTTTCCCAAAACTAAAATCACTTTTGAAAAGGAAAAATATTTCAGACCATGGATGAGATTTAGAAACATTTGATGGGGTAGCTGATGGCGATTGGAAAAACTGTGTAAGGTCCCAAGGTGCCTAATTTGAAGGGGACTGAGGTGTCACTGTCCTATATACAATGTTTCTTATATCTTGTATCCTATTCAATAAAGGTCTCTATTTTTTTATTTTACCTTATGGACAGACCTTGTATATCTGTGCCATGGTCAATTTTAGGGATAACAGATCCAGTAAAGGGACTTCACAAATATGAGAAATAGGCCTCGATGCTTTTAGCAGAAAATGTATAGATGGGAAGCACAGGTTCAGAGTGTGTCCCTCTCTTGGCCCCACATGCTCCTCACTCCATGAAGAGATGCATATTTCATGGAAAGGCTGACAGAACCCTCTAAAGCCATGTTTATCAAAACAGGAGGAAAATATAATTCACCGATGATGTCTCATTCATTTATGACTTTTAAATGTATCATGTAAGAGCCTTACTTATTCTCTTCCTTTTTACCCTCCCAATTAGGGGTTGGGCTAATTTCAGGGCTATTGAAAAATGTTGGACATTCAACAACATGCTTAAGATCCTTATTAGTGGGTAAAATATTACTCTAAGAAAAAGTTAGGTTGGTTACTATGAAAGAAATGCTAGGAACCACAGAACAGTGCAAAATGTAAAACTTAATGTGAAACACACCATTCCTCTTGAGTGTATCTGATTTGAAGAACATTTTCTCTGTGCTACCCCAGGCATTGGCAAACTTTTCCATCAAGAGTCAACAAAGAGTGTAGCTTTGGCTACAACATGGCTCTGCGGCAAGGACTCAACTTCTCTGGAGCTTGAAAGCGACCACAGAGCATGCTCACACAAAAATGGGTGTGGCTGTCTTAGGATCAAGCTTTCTTTACAAAAGCTGATCATAATTTGCTCAGATGTGCAATGTATTCCCTTTCAAGACAACAGGGCTTTCAGGTCACACTTAGTGGGGCATAATATTAAATGCTGGCAAACAACTTTTCAATGTTACAATCAAGCCATACACAGTTGGAAGATACAGATAAAAATACAAAAAGGTTTTTTTTTGTTTTTTTTGGTAGCATTTCATGTTTGCTTTGCCCGCTGGCTTCAGAATCTTGACCATAATAGCATTTGTCTTTCATTTAGGTATGCTTTTCTAACTGTAATGATATGAGGAGGCAGTCTATAACATGACATGGAGACATACATACAAACATAACCAAATAAGTAACCAAAACTGGTGAATGTATACTCTCAAAATAATGCTATATATAATAATGATTCAATAACCTCAAAGATGGTATAATGAGTGAAATATGAATATCAGTAAATTAAAAAAATTGAACATCAGTGTTCAATTCCTTATTTGTAATAGGGATAAATCTATAAAGTGACCTTGGCTGTTGTAGCTCAGTGGGTAGGTGCCAGCCAGCAAGCCCAAGGGTCGCTGGTTCAATTCCCAGCCAGGACACATTACCAGGTTGCAAGCCAGGTCCCCAGCTGGAGGCAGGTGAAAGGCAACCATACATTGATGTTTCTTTCTTTTTCTTCTTCCCTCCCTGCCCTTCTCTTTCTAAAAATAATGAATAAAATCTTTATAAAGAAAATTTAAGCCCTGGCTGGTGGCACAGTGGGTAAGGTGCCAGCCTGCAAACCCAAAGGTTGCTCGTTTGATTCCCAGCCAGGGCACATAATGAGGTTGCAAGTGAGGTCTCCAGCCAGAGCCAATCCATAGCTGCAGGCAGATGAAAGGCAAGGATACATTGATGTCTCTCTCCCTCTCTGCTTCTATCCCTTCCCCTCTCTTTAAAACTAATAAATAAATTTAAAAACCTTTTTAAAATCTATAAAATGATGTCACCTAGGGATTTACATTTCCTTTGGTCTTGTCTGACATATTTATTCATTCACATTGTTAATAAAAAATAAACCTGTCTGTATTGGTCTCTTCTTAGCTCACATCAACAATGCTGTGATGACACACTTGATAATTTTGACAAGTTTTCAACCTTTGTTCACATGACCATTTTCAGGTTCATTCAAGTATCTACTATTTTATCAACAAATGCTTTTAAATCTGTTGGGTTTCTTCATTATTTTCTGGGAAATCCCTATCATTAGTAAATTATTTAGGAAACAATGTCTCCCTGAGTTTGCTTAGTACATATGCTCTCTCTTTAGCTGAATTCTGCATTTTATGTGGGGATAAAATTTTCTGCCCAACTTATGACTGTGCTTTGGCTGAGCAATTAGGAAGTGGGCACAATGATCTCCTTTCATTGGAAGAAAGTAACTTCCTAGTTGCAATATGACTTAACAACTGATTCCACTACTGGGAAGATATATGGAGGGAAATTCACTTCTAATATAAAATAATTATACATCTCTCCCAGCTGCAGTTCAACATCAGGTGGGCACCAAGGATGTTAAATAATAATAATATGATTAGAATTACCCCTTTCCTCCATTCTGTAATCACTTCTAGTTTTTTAATAATGTTTGCACAAGCACCTATTGATAGGTATTAGACTCCTTCACAGAAATACCTCTGTCTAAGAGATTGTCTGGTTTTCATTTTTCAAATAGGTTTTTATTTTTAAAGTAGTTTTAGGTTCCTAGAAAAAATGAAAACATAGGCATTTCCCATACACCATCTATCCCACAACATGCCTCTCCTATTATCAATATTCTACCAGAGTGATTCATTTTTCACAATTGTCTTTTTTGCCTTAAAAAACTATATGCAACCATACAACTATGACCTATCTTCAATGACAAAACAAAACAAAACAACAACAACAAAAGAAAACAGTTAAAATTAGAAAATAGTCCTCGTTTTCAATTTTTCTCATTTTCTATTATTTACTTGTAATATGCACTCGGCTCTGGTGTGGGGAGGGAGGTGTGCTGATAAAACATTTGCAAGGGAGTGAAAATGTTTTCAGGCTGAAGTATTCAAAAACACATCTGCAAGGCCAAGAGGAAATATATTATACAAAGCACAACAAGAAAAGTGCTCCCAAGATAGAAAACCAAGGTTTCCTGCTCATTTCTACCTAAAACAGCTTTAAGGTCTTCATTCCTCTTCTATAGCTAATACATTTCCAAAACTCTGCAATTATCACACATGAGTAAAGCAGGGAAAATGTGCTATGCTTTCTATAGCACTTCTCAGCCTATCCTTGATAATAATAATGGTGATGGACAGGAGTGTTATTTCTGGAAGCACAGTCACCATGTAAAACCAAATTATCAGATTTCAGGGCTAAAAAGAACATTTTGTTGGATGTAATAGTTATAAATCATTCCTCCCTACAATACTGGAAGTTGTGGCTTTTAGCAAAGAAATATATCAAATGTAGTTTAATATTGATTTTTTTTTTCCTTTGGAAATACATTTCTACCAAGAGGACCCCAAAGCTTAGTAAATCTATATGTAATTCTTATGCAGGCTGCAGATACACATTTCCCCCTTATTTTATTGAGAAATGTTTGTGACAGTTCATTCAATTTATCCTTCCAAATCTGACTTGCTATTTATAGGAGAGTATCATGAGGGGCTGTAGCCTCAGATTTATTGGGAACATCAGAATATGTGTACTTCAAAGGAGTGAATAACTCCCTGAGTGCATGCAGCATACCACAGCTCCCATGTAAGACTTCTTTCTGGAAGAAGGGCCTTATATAGGTGACCACACTCTGACATGTGTGTCCCCATCACCCAAGCCATGGTTGATGGACCTAGGGTTAAGTGCCTAGATAAAAATGCTTGCACAAATAAAGAAAACCAGTAGGCTGTACAGATGTCTTATGTATTTTATCTTAAAATGTAGAAGATTATTAAATCTAAAAATATATAGATGATGAAGAAAATTGAAGGTATAAATAAGCATATGCCTAAACATAGAATAGACTTCATATTAAATACTTTTGGTGGAATCTTTCACATAATATTTATAAGTAATTTCCATCATAACATAAATGTGAGAAATATTGAGAGAAATTAAAGTGAATGGATCTCTTTATTATAAAGTTTCTTAGAATATTTAACATTTCAGTATGAATTGTGAATCTCTGTGAAAAGTAATACCCCAAAGTTTGGCTATACATCTTAGGCTGTTTTTTTAAATGAGTTTGTTAACATATTATCGACCTTTACCTTCACAGAAATACAGCTTAGAAAACATGGAAATTGAAAGAAGAATATGGAAGGAAACTGATTATGAAAACAATGTTGGCATCAGTGCATTCCCATCAGTGGAAGAAGAGAATTTGTTAAAATAGTGAAAGATGAACACAGGTTGCAAGGGGGATACAAAGATACTTTATCATAATATTTTTGCGCTGCTTAAAATATCTTTAATGTCACTTGTACTGTGCTTCACCTTTATGAAGAACTGTTCTAAAATTTTGGATTCTCATCTTACAGTATTCTATTACCCTTATAAAAATACTCATCAACTGACCACATTGGATTAATATAAAGCAATTTATCTAATTCTAAATTGCAACTGAGAATAGACTTTTGTTCTGATTGAGCAGCATCTGACTGAAAACTTAATAAACACACAGGATGTGGATTAACCCACTGCAAACTTGATTGTTGCCTTTGGCAGAGAAGAAATGAGAGGCCCTTGGACAATAGTGCCATTGAGGTTGGTGCTTTTCTACTCTAAGTAGAGTAATAAGGTGGAGAATGTTCAGGCCATGTTCTGGTATTATTTGTGGAAAGAAAAAAAAAAAAAAAATCTGTGGCCTTCCATTAGGCTTAGCCAAATGATAGAAAATACTGATTTTCTAACAATTATCATTTTCACCTTCTTCCAAGAGAAACCCCTTTGTGAACATCATCACCACCTTCTTTCAAAATCACTGCAGGTGGCAATGTGCCCATTTAAAATATTCCAGTTTTCAGCATTCTTTGTACACTTGTATGGGCAATGAAAATATTAACACAAATAGGAGGGTGGGGGTTATTGGAAAGCCCTTTTTGCCTACTTGTGCTTCCTATTTCTTAGAGTGTGGTTATGATGACTGAAATGTCAGCAGTTATACTGAAATCGGAGGAGAAAGGCCAAGCTTACTGTTCAAGCCAGAATAGCTACTGAACCATGGCTAGACTCCACCCATCTCTAGATTTCTCATGCAACAGGGAGAATGAGCTAGTACACGGAGATTACTCTCTTCATATAGTTGCTTTACTTTACAATGGGCATTTTAAAAGCATTGTTTATAACTGCCTAACCCACTTACTAACTTGAATAAGAGAGGATTGCTGTTGTCACTTGGTACAACAGAAAGCAATGACTGTGGACCACATGGGCTCCAAGGCAGTGATGTTTCTGACAACAACTGAGGTTCATCTTGCCTGCTAATTAGAATGTCCATGAATTTAGGCCCAGAGACATTTAAAAAAATATTTTTTGTTTATTATTTTCAGAGGGGAAGGGAGAGAGGCAGAGAGGGAGAGAGACATCAACCTATAGTTGCCTTTCACCTGCCTCGAGCTATGGACCTGGCTGGAGACCTGACTTGCAACCTGGTTATGTGCCCTGGCTGGGAATCAAACCAACAACCTGTGGGTTCACAGGCCAGTACCTATCCATTGAGCCACCAGCCAGGGCCCAGGGAAACTTTTTAATTATATAGCAAAAAGCTCATCATGCTCTCAGTTCAAATACAACCTTTTCACCTGGGTCTTAACTACTGCATTTCCATCAGCTTATTTTATATTTGTCTTATAGGATCCCACTCCTTGAAAATATATCTTTATAATGAAAGAGAAAACCTTTTTTAAATGCAGTAGCATTAGTTTTCAGGACCCAGGTACAAAATAACAACATCAGCAATGATAACAACAAAACAAACTTGTCCCAGGGACTATGAAGGACTATGAAGATTCTGAATGCATTAAGTTCCATGCAAATTAAAAATACCAAGCTAAGAGAGAAAAGAAACTAAATTTCTTCCTTAAATCACATTTGGGAAACTGTTAAAAGAAATTAAAACAAATAATATTCTGGTTTTATTTTCATTTTTTTCTCATGAGAAGACCTGACTTAGACTTTGAGTAATATTTGGAAAAGAAACTACTATATGGGTGCATGTTAGGTAAACCTGTAAATGCACACATGTGCACACAAACATAAACACACACACACACACACGTACACATCCCTTCATGCAGAATATATTGGAGAGTACAAAATGTCTACTTAGAACAAACCAAGACAGATATTTAAGGATATTTGAATATAATATAGAAGAAAATTTAGATATATATTAAAACTCTTCATTCTCTAACACATATCTATAGCTATAAGTATCTATTGATAGAAATGATGACATAGTGATTATATATTTGCAATCAGTATGTTGCAGAAACTTGAATTTGAAAATGCAATCTTAAAGACATTTATTTTTGTTACCCACTGTCACTTTAAAGTTTACCAGGAGGTTTCCCCTGAGCTTGGGCTGGGAACAGTGACAGGTCACCATGTCTTTTCATGTCATTCATAAATAATAGAAAGTTATTATTTCAATTTCACTAACAAATCTTAGTCTCAGTTATGAAAATTAGGGTACATTAATCATCATTTTGAGTTTAATTCAAAGGTAAGACTGCTGAGCTGGAGTTCCCCTCTTGGGCTATAGTTTATTCATCTCATTTGCTGGAGATGTCCCTGCTTCTGGGTGGGGAAGAAAGCAGGAGAAGACAGGCGGCATTCTTCCTTGCCTGACTTGTCTTATTCCCTTAGCTTTGTGATGCGTTGAGGTAAAAACATTCTTACATGGGAACATTCTTGGTTTCTCTGAAGGATTACCCTATGGGTTCCTCTGATTTTGACTCTCAAACTAACTCTACTTCAACAGACTGCTGCTGTTCTCACCTCAGACTCTGGCTTTTGGTACCTTGCTCCTTGTGAACCAGCTTTTTAAAAAGCCCCCATATTTTCTAGTAGAGACCCTCATAGGCAAGTTTCCTTCAAATGATGCCATGCAATATGCCTACCACTATGTCTGCCCCTTGAGAATCACAGCACTGGACACACTACTGGAGGAGAATATGATTATCTCTCCTTGTGCAATCCTTCAGAACTTGTGCCCCAGGCAATAATTATCCTTCACTTTAGAATCCTCAGTCTAGTGCACTATGTCCATTTAAATAGAATACATAAAAGTAGGAACCATGCAAAAGAATAGGAAACTTGTAAAAATGTTAACAGTCCATTAGCGGGTCTTGGTTTCAGTTACATGGAAACTTATCTTCCTTTATATTTTCCAAAATTTTTATAGGAACTCTGACAAAGGTTATTATGTCTTTGACCAACACTAGTCAGGCTCTTCTGAGCCCTCTTCTCTAATAAGCCTTAACCTTGGCCTCTAAAGACTGGAAGAGCAATAACATAGTTTCCAACAACTCAAGGGCACATGGAAGGATGATCCTAGACACCTTAAAGTACCTGCCTGGGAAAACTCAAGGCTACCAAAAGAATTTATTGTTTGTTCAAGTCCATACCCAAAGGTAAGGTCCCTGTCTCCCATCCTCTGTGGGAGGATAGGAGCTCAATTTTGGTAAGAACCAGTTAGCAGACTCAGATGTGTTTCACATGGAACAAGCACCCCTTTCCAGATTTTGTAGTCTTTGCTCCCTTGGCTCTACTGAGACCTCACTCATTTCATCCCTATTCCCTCATTTTTATTTAAAATATCCAGTTACCTGCGCACGAAGTTGAATTTAGTTCATGCTGGACTTTTCCTATTGCAGTAGTAGATTACTGATTAAAATCTTTCTTTACCACTTTAACTGACATCTGGCATTATTTATCATTGCTAGCACACTTTGAATTTAAAACAACAATTTAAAATATATAATGTATTTGACAATTAACTCAAAGTTTTAACTAGATGTCAGTTCATTTGCAAAAGATTTGGTAGAAAATTCTAGAGTGTCAACATAAGAAGTCCTAACCTGTAGAGAATTGTTATGAGTTTATTTGAACCCAATTGATACCATAGGCTAGAGGGCAAGATCTCAAATGCTTTGGAGACAATCAGTTTTGCAGCTTCTTTTATGAATTTGAAATTAAGGAGGACATTTAGAGAAGGTTACATGGAGGTAGGAGAAAGCAAGAACAGAATTGGATTACAGGACAGTTAACAAGATTTTGTGCTCTCTTGAAGGTGGCTATGGCTTATTTCAAAGGTGTGTTAACCTAATTGTACAAAAATAATGGACAGGACTTGTTTTAGCAAAGATAACCCTTTTACTAAAATGGTTTATGTTTGGGGCATGACTACCCAGCATGACCTGCCTAATTAGGAATTTATAATCAGATTTCCCTATGATGGCACTTCCCATAGAATCTCCACTCTTTCATTCAAAGAGTGAAAAAATAATAATTTTAGACAAGAAGCAAAAATTGAAGCTTGAGAAAACATTTAGGCCAAGTATATGCTCAAAAAACCAGAGATGATAAAGAACAAATATATATATTTGGAGAGAGACAGAGAGAGAGAGAGAGAGAAATACATAAAAGATCAAGATATATATACACAGAAACAAATGTTATATATGTGCATCTATATATGTATGTATATATATACACACACATATCTATTATATATGTATACTGAAAAAAATTATATAAGGGGAAAAGAAATCATTTCAGTGATAAATAAGAAATGAATAAGCTGTATAAATTATTTTAGACATAAATAGTATAAAGGGCTTAAATCATTCAAGGGGAATTATTCAGAGTTAGTAGAATAATATAAACCTCAAAGAAAGCCTACAAAGTTTCCTGCAAAATTGAAGACTCAGGTGGGGAACAATAAGAGATCATCCTCTGTGTCATGCCTATATACTATGTGGACGCCATTGATCAGCACCAGCAGGTCATTGATTTGACCTGCCTCCTGAGATTTGATGGCATTGTTCTGATCTACCCAAGCTATGGAATAAACTCTGGGTGCCACAAACTCTTTTGTCAGTCTTCTCAGACAACATGTTCGAACCAGTTGGGGTAAGTGTTACAGACAACATGCTTTGTCAAGCAGGACATTAAATGTACAAGTAAACATGAAACAATGGAAAAGTCATGATGGGTAGGATTAATTTATGAGCTATCTAATCTGTTGTCTCCGGAATATTGTTTGTTGCTGTTATTCTTATTGTTGTTGTTTCCCCTTCTATGTCAAGGTCATTCCCTTTAGTTTATGTGTAATTCCCAGAGCCTATGTTTTAGATGGAGTATGATTAAATTGTGAGAACTCAAGAGTATGCCTGTAACATGTAACTCCTCATCATTCTTTTATGCACATGTATAGTGCATATTAGAGGGTTGGAAAGTACATGGACCTTATATTTTTTAGTTTCAACTTGTAAAGAGGCTATTTAGAGGATACAAATAGCTCTTATGTCAAAGATGACCTATGGTGATGAAGTACTGATTCTTCTAGGAAGCAAAATTATTCTCAATCATCCTGTTAAATATCTAAGATGTATTGGTGGTAGCTTATTTGTATTTAAATAGGTTTTAAAGTCTTTTTTCTTATTTCAGGCTACCTCTGAGAAACTATCTTTGTATTTTCAAATGATTTCAAATCTGCTTTATGCTTATCATCCCAACAGTCTGTGAGCTGTATAGGTCTAATATAAATGCCATCTAACACTTACAGAAAATAAAGTCCAGAGAATTTTTTGAAAGGTTTTATTTATTTGTTTTTAGAGAGATGGAAAGGAAGGGAAAAAGAAAGGGATAGAAACTTCATTGTGCGGTTCTCTCTGGCACTCCCCCAATTGAGAACCTAGCCTCAAACCCAGGTATGTGTCCTGACTAGGAATTGAACCATTGGTTTGCAGGCCAGCACTCGATCCACTGAGCCACACCAGCCAGGGCTAAAGTCCAGAGATTTTTATGGAGATATTTTTGAGATTGCATAGCAGACCTGTAACAATTGACTAGATATCTTTACTCCCAAGTTCTACAAAATTTTCATTGTACTCAAGAGCATTGACATTATATAGTGGAACTTCACTCTCTCCTTACTGTCATTTGTTAGATAAATTTGTTAAAAGCCAGGTCTTTGTAGAATGTATGTCTTATATTGACCTAAAAAAAAAAAAAAAAAAAAAAAAAAAAAAAAAAAAGGCATAATATACCCTCAGAGGAAAACCATCTCATCTTCAAGTAAGCATTCAATGCAGATTTGAGATTTAAAATACAGTATAGCTAATTTCATAAAACTCAAATCCTATTTAAAGAGTTTACTTGAAATCTACTTTCAACCAAAAAATCTAGGCTCAAGGAACCTAGTGAAATTAAGGAAACATGAACATGTTAAAAATCACTATAAAAGCATCTTTCATTTATAGAAGCTTGGTACATTTTTATAATATTTCCCTTCTGCCCTTTTAGTTGTAGGATCTGAAAATTCATCTTCTATATGTGATGTTTAATTAAGCTGTGTATTAATGCTGCTCTTATTAGTCAAACTAATTCAGGGATCTCATTTTGCTCCCACTCTTTCTTCCTGATTCAAAGTATTCTCTTAGTTTTCTGGGAGACAAAAGCTAAGACAAATATAAAAATTAATTCTCATTAATTTTAATAATCCAGTTAAAGCTTTCAACATTAGAGAATTTTAATATACATTAATGTACCACTTAATATAGTAAAATTCTGCCTGCCTCTTTGTGATATCTATATTTATTTATTCCTGAAAGTGTATAAATGTGTAAATATATATATATATATATATATACACACACATACACATATATATGCATGTTTATATATATAGCTAATAAAATATAGTTGAAAAAAGTTGTTTGTGAGAACTTCAATCTTTATGATTTAAGAACACATGAGTTTTATCCATTGGCTTGAACATCAGAATCATTTTAAGAGCACTAGTCACATTTTAATGAAACCTTGCGGCAAATCATTTTTTGTGATGTAAATAATCTCTTTTGCAATGAAAAGGCTCATCCCCAAATTCGTGCATAACCAGCTTTCATTAACTGGAGCACTCCTAGTCAGTCATGAACTTATCTTTGTAACAGCTGCCAGGTAAATAAACAGTTATTTGCAGTAACTTTGATTCTTTTTCTCCTGATCCAAGTGCAGAGATTCGCACTCTCAAACCTCTGTAACGAAATGGGTCTGACAGGTAAATTTCTGGGAAATAACCATCTCAGATAGATCAGCCTAGCTTGAGGCTGTTAGCAAAGAGACCTCTTTAAAAAAAAAAAAAAAAAAAAAAAAGATTTTATTTTTATTTTTCAGAGAAGGGAAGGGAGAGAGAAGCAGAGAGGGAGAGAGACATCAATGCATGGTTGACTTTCTCCTGCCTCCAGCTACAGGCCTGGCTGGAGACCTGGCTTGCAACCTGGTTATGTGCCCTGGCTGGGAATCGAACCAGCAATGTTTGAGTTCGCAGGCTGGGAGACCCTTTTTGACAATCAACAATCACCAAACTGCAAATGCAACAAGGTTTCAATTACTGGCTGCAGCCTTGGACAAGCATTGTGTTGTTGTGGACTTCCCTTGTCCCCTTTACATACAGAAAACAGTCACTGTCAGTGTCATTGATGGGGAATATGAATGACAGTGATATATGAAAACTGGATGGACACACCAAAGACAGCCACAAGAGAGGTAATAAGAAAGGGGCAGAGTTTTGTAGGTGATGTGAAGCCAAGAGTCACAGGTTTGGGCAAAAGATAGATGGATAGAATAAAAGAAAAAAAGAGTGAGAGACCTTGGGATTTACAATTTAAGAAGAGGTGACAATGCACAGAGAATAGGCTTAGAGGAGGAATGAGTTACTGCACCTTGACATTATAAAGCGATGAATGCATCTATGTAAATTATCTGAGTTCTTTATTTATGCAAGCTTAGAAAATAATATCAACTGAACAGTAATATATGGTAGAATTACAAAAACAGTAATATCTGGTAGGATTAAATAAAAGTCTGTGTTTTCCTCCATTGTGTTGTGAATGTTCTACAAAAACAGAAATTTTGATCCCTTAAGAAATTTGGTCTTCATAGACTGATACAGAACAAACAGACAGCTGCTGGCTACTTATAAAATAATTCTATTATAAAATGGAAATACTGGCCTCCAAGAGCATTGCGATAGACAGGCATAAACATGGAAAAAATCGTGACATGACTTCCTCTGGAGGGAAAGACTTACCATAGAGAAATTAGAAACATCGACCTCAATCTCCCCCCACCCACCTCTCTCACTCTCTCTTCTTATCTCCCACCTGTTCTTTCCCTAGAACATAAAGATGCTTAGAGCAAAATGCCAATCTTTTATGTAAAAAGACAAACTAAGATTGAATAGTTAGATATACAAAGATAAGCAGAGACTAGTACAATGAAAAGGTCACATTTTATAGCTGGCAGATACATCAAAGATTTTTTAGTCCACTATCATATTTTCCAGATGAGAAAACTATGGCACAGGAAATAAAAATGAGATACTATGCCTTACCAGCGATAAGTAATCAAAGAATATATGACCTTGGCATTTGCCATTTAGAAGACTATATATTAGTTTATATATATTATAGAATTTTAGGTTATAATGCAACCTTACGGGATCATTTCAGAATTTCTGTTGGGCGGTGTAGTTGGAAAAGTATATTCAATAAAACTACAAATTTATATTAAGAAAAATAAAACATAGCAAAGAAGCAACAATGATACTCTCTAAACATACAAAGTCTACAACAACTTTTGCATATATAGTACAATAAGCTTATTTATCATATGATATATATTATAAGGATTTCTTCATACTTTCAGGTGACTTTTTCTAAAAGATCGTTTGGCATTAAAAATATTAATATTACAAACTAAAATGGTTTTTTTCCTCTCCAAACTGGTTATATTTTCTACTTTGAACATTGAATTGGTAGGCATTTATTTTGATTCTGGAAGCTAGAAATGAGAAATGTGTTAAAGCAAGATCATTTTTATCTGATTTGGATCTTCAGAAACCATTACTTATTGCTAAGAATTAGGCTATGGATATGACTATATACAGGGTGGGCGAAAGTATGTTTACAGTTGTGAATATTCAAAACACAGGGTTTATTCTTGTATTACCATTTCTTAATTATTGTGTTATTTTCCATAAAAACAACTGTAAACCTCTTGCCCTACCCTGTCTACGTGATTTTCAGGATTCCACACTACTGTCGCTCCAATAAACGTTGCTTTAGCATATGGCCACTAGGGGGCACTCTCATTGCACATATTGCTGTACACCCACTATAGGAGTGATCTTGACAAGAGCCCAGTGACATGAATCTTATTTTTGCCTAATTTCAATTCAGAATTTGTTTTGTCATTGTTATATTTTTGAACTTATGACCTGAGAGTTTGACATCACTGCATTCTTTATTTTGAGATGTGAAACCACTTTAAGTAAGTGCTATTAATATTCAGACACCTTGGAGTGTTCCTGAGAACAGAAGTGTGAGCTCAAATAGCTCCTTCCAATTTTACATCAGATTTCTGCTCTCTTGAGCAAATACATACACCCTCATGGGTGTGTAGCATCACTTATTTCAGTTTCACATAGTTCCTTATGTTTATTTTTATCAATCTAAAGAAAATATTAAACATTTATATTATTTTCACCTACAAAGGCTTCTCACAATATTCGAGTATGATCCTCCTTAACAAAATGGTGAAATAAATTATGAAAATTTTTCTAACAAATATTATTATATTTGCATGAGGACAATGAGATTAATTGAATTATTTGTTATGTTTAAGCAATTATCAATGAAAAACTTGGGATCTTTAATTAATTATTACTATAAAGCAACATGCATAGTCTTTAGTTTTATATCAGAAAATCTTTTGGGAGATTTTAAAATGTGCAAAATATTTAGTGGGTGCATTACCTAGCTTAATCTATTTAAGTCATCTACATCTTACATTGTCTTTGAGCTAGTTTGAAATTTTGTAGGTTGTAGAAAAATGAAAATGCAAATAATTTTTGTGCATAAAATAGAAAATAGTGTCTAGTAAAATGCAATAGATTATTGCCCTGTAGATAGGCCTTATTTTATATATTTGCAAATTCATTTCAGAATTTCTTATATCTAATGTATCTGTGCCCTTTGAGATTCTTCTTTGGACCTGCTTTAATAATCTCCCATTCATTATCAAGTTAACATCTTTAACACATCATCTTATATTTGTATCAGCCATGATTTTACCATTTTTGGCAATTATTTGTTAGCAAGTGTTAGAGATAAATTAATGAATGAGAATTCAGATCAACAAGAGCGGTCAGGTTCCATTAAAATAAAAAAACTAGCTATGTATTTATTTTAAGTTACAAAAAAAATCACAAAGATCTAAATTATTGTAAATATATTAAAATACAACATTAGTTTCAGTTATGTAAGCCTTTTAATGAGCCACTTCCCACCCCCCACCCCCAACCCCCTTCTCTTTCTCCCTGTAACTTGGGCTGCTTGTGTGTGTTCTCTCTGTAGCTGCCATGAGGGTCTAGCAGTCACTTGGCCCAAGGATGAGCCTGGGACTAGCAATGCAGCACCAGCTCCGAAGTGCAGCTGGGAAGAGACTAAGCTAGCCAGATGGGGAAAGTGGCTGAACTGGACCAAGTTTTGACATGAACTAAACCAAAGCACAGAATTTCTGGGTGCTAGCCTTTTTTCTGGGCTTGATAAAGATGAGGCTGGGTTTCTTCCATAGCTAGATGAGGTTGAAGCTGGAGAAGTCTTTTGAGTTTGCTCCAGCTTCAACACATCTTACTACCATAATTCATCCTCCCATGTGTGGGCCCTGAAATGTTTTTCTTGTGACACAGTGAAGACCTCATTTCCACTGGCAATGTATAAGAATAGATCCTTAGTTTTGGGGTATTTTATATGAGAGCAAAAGGGTTTATTCTCCTAGGAAATGGCCCAGGGGAAAAAAAAAAAATAGAATTCCTTTTAAACTGAACAATTCTTGGGCCTTTGTACCTAAGCTTACTGCTGAAGGTAGGTCTTTGTGGCCAGTGATTGCTGGCTAGAAAGCACTAAGGTGCCAGCCAAGAAGGCAGGTAGTTGCTCATTGCAACCATTTTTAGAGAGCACTAAAATATCACTGGGCAGGCAAACTACTGGAAATAGGAGCTGATGTAGACAATGTATTTACTTTGGCTCATCTTGTATCGCACTGAATTTTTTCTTAAACTTCATAATGAGTGCTTCAGCCTAATTATTTTACCTACTATCTGTTTAGGATAATTCTTAATGCAACCATGATAGGTGTTTATCATCCTTAATTTATTAATTCCTCCAACTGTTATTTTTGGAGCAGCCTCCTACACAAAGAGATATCCTTAATGTTATATTTTCAAGGATAGATAAAAGAGCTCGCGTCTTTGACTTTGTGGAGCATAAAGGTCTTTAATGTAAATATACTTAGCCCTAACAACACATTTGTTTTTGTGCTAGGTAGTTGGGTATACACACATGAATAAAGCTAACATTGACTCCAATATCAAGGTATTTAAAATCAGAAGTTCCAGAACAACAGTTAATCATGGTAGAAAAATAATGACCTTCGCTATTGACATTGGTATTTTCAGAGTGTCACAATTAAGCATGATAATTTGGGGAGGTTTCTAATAAATAAATAAAAAATCATCTGAAGCTTCCAAATAAGGCATAGAGTGTGCAGAAAATCTTTGTAATGCCAAATAGGGCCAAAGATGACTTAGGAAAGTGAACATAAATCAGCTCACTGTTTACTATTTATTAAAGGTTCCAGGTTTCTTGTTAACATGCAGACTTTTTGACCCAGTTGAGATTCAGATAATATCCTTCTGGTAGAACAGATCATCTTAAAGGTTTATGGCCCAGTTAGACATAAGAAAGTTTTGTACCTAAGGTAGTTTTCAGCATTGTTTATACTATATACTGTACACCTAATCCATAATGCTCTAAGCTGGGCATATCTTACTTGTCCCTCATTAAATAATAAGTTTGATGGGTACATGTTGTATATTTATCTGAAAATCATGATTTCTGCTTATTTGAAAATTACACCTAACAACATCATATTTAAAGGCAAGTACCGTGTAGCTATTTGATTAATAGGTTTTAAATTTTAATCAAGAACAGTTACTGAAATTTTACCTATTTACTTTCTATAATGTCTATCACATGATCCTAAAATTATCTTTTTCACTTCT
The DNA here is from genome assembly GCA_004026585.1 of Noctilio leporinus. Classification (NCBI taxonomy): domain Eukaryota; kingdom Metazoa; phylum Chordata; class Mammalia; order Chiroptera; family Noctilionidae; genus Noctilio; species Noctilio leporinus. Next base: position 220,743 of record PVIW01001858.1, read on the forward strand.
TTAATTAGTGAAGTATCACTAATACCTCTTTTAATGTTGGACCACCCATATATTTATGAGGTAAATAGTATGTTTCAAAAGTATTGTTTTAATATACTTCTAGGTTTAATTTGGTAACATAATTAGAGTTTTTGTGTCTAAATTAATATTTGAGTTTCCTTTTTTAATTTTAAGTTCGTGTCTGATCCTACATCTTTTGTTATTATAGAAATGTCAAGCTTTTATTTATTTCTTCTATATTCTGAACTAATTTAAGCAAAAGAGGAATTCTATATGTTTGGAATTTGATAGTATTTTCCCTTTGAAAAATTTAAAACCCATGACTCCATTTTCAATTTTCAATGGATATTGACCTATTCAATTTCTCTACCTGATATGAAGTCACTTTTAATAAAAACATAGATTACCTTAGTACATCTTCATTTTTCACATTTATTAGTATACATCATATATTTTTATTAATTTAAATATATTATATATTTATACATGTACTTATATACTATTCCATCCTATTGCATATTTATGTGTACATGTGTGTTTGATTTATGTAAAGACATGCTATAAGATATTTTTCTATAACTTGCTAGTTTGCCTGTCTCAATTTACGATATGCCCCCAAATTGTTCCATGTCAATTTATTTTAATTTACTCCATTTTTCTTTTTCTTTTTTTTTTTTTTAAGATTGTATTTATTATTTTTAGAGAGAGGGGAAGGGATAGAGGCAGAGAGGAAGAGACATCAATGTATGGTTGCCTTTCACCTGCCTCCAGCTGCAGAGCTGGCTAGAGACCTGGCTTGCAACCTGGTTATGTGCCCTGACTGGGGAATCAAACCTGCAACCTCTGAATTTGTAGGCTGGCACCTTATCCACTGTACCACCAGCCAGGGCCAATTTTCTTTTAATAACGTATGTTTTACATAGTTTATCAATTATTGTAATTATTTTTATTAGATATGATTTTCTTTTGGCTTCAGAAGATGAATGCCTTGACAATTTATTTTTACCTACTTTACCTTATTTTAATGAATTTATTAGCATCTTAATTTGCCTTTCCTGTCACATTCTTAATTGCATATCTTTTTCACAAATTCTTATTCTACATTGTTGTAAATATGTAAGGCTTGTAATATGCAGAGGGTAGAGAGAATAATGTGGTTTGTCTACTCCCTTGATTTTTTTTACATTAGTGTCTGATGTTTTGGTTCTGACACTGATTTTATCCATTCTTCTTTTCTTTTTTCAATCTTATATTTGCCTTGAGTCAGTGCCATTCCCTGGAAAGCACAGTGACATACTTGCACAGAAGGATTGTTGACTCTGTAATCAAATTATGCTTCTCTCACCCTATTTTAGAAGTAACAATTAGAGGTGATGACAAGGATGTTCTACAGCTTTTAGCAGCAGGAAGCTCTTGGCAGGGTCTGTGGTCAGGTACCAGGGGTTGAAACAACTGCTCTTTCTCACTCTTAGCAATTCATCACTTATATATTTCTGCATATGTTACATTTATCTTTCTTTCTTTCTTTAAAGATTTTATTTATTATTTTCAAAGAGAGGGGAAAGGAGGGAGAAAGAAAGGGAGAGAACCATCAATGTATGGTTGCCTTTCAGCTACCTCCAGCTGGAGACCTGGCTTGCAACCTGGTTATGTGCCCTGGCTGGGGAACCAAACCAGTTACGTTTGGGTTTGCAGGCTGGTGCCAATCCACTAAGCCACACAAGCTAGGGCCATTTATCTTTCTAAAGAGTGGGCTTCTCTACTTCTTCATGCTCAGTAATAATCTTACAGGTCCTGTTTTCATAAGGGATTCCTATTCACTTACAAACTTGTCAAAGAAAAATTGCACTGAAAAAGTTAAACAAGCACAGAAGATTTTATCAAAAATTGTAGTAATAAGGGAGAGAGTTTGACATCATCTCTGCTGAAATAAATGGTACTTTTTTAAGTGCTGGGGTGAGCTAGTGAAAATATACTAAAGAATGTTAGTGGGGAGGTTGATTAATAGGATATATTAACATAATTTGTTATCCCTAAATTTATAACTGTTTTTCTCTGTGATTAGGCTGTGTTGGCTGATTGACGCTCACTGAAGTTAGGGTCCAACCTTTAAAGAAACTAGGAGATAGGAGATATAGCTTCCAAATTAATTGCTCTCAGGTCCTTGACCAAAAAGTCCTGGGTTCTAAACTACCACAGGGTTCAGAGAAGATGGACATACATTTCAAAGGGGCTTGAAAAATAAGTTTCAATTACAAGCTTTCAAAAGTAAGTGTGCTAGCCCTGCTGGTGGCACAGTGGATATGGTGCTGGCCTGTGAACCCAAAGGTTGCTGGTTCGATTCCCCAGCCAGGGCACATAACCAGGCTGCAAGCCAGGTCTACAACCAGGTCTGTAGCTGGAGGCAGGTGAAAGGCAACTGTACATTGATATTTCTCTCTCTCTCTCTGCTTCTCTCCCTTCCCCTCTCTCTGGAAATAATAAACAAAATCTTAAAAAAAAAAAAAAAAACAAACAAACAAACAACAAGTAAGTGTGCTAAAGAAAATGGCCTATAATCTAGAAAAAAGGTATATAATGTTTCATCAAGCTGAGGGCAATGTTGAGCCTTCTTGCTCTAGCTCAAAGTTGCAAGCATCTTTCAATCAAGATTCCAAATTTTCAAGTGAATCAAATTGATTGACTCAAGAGAGACTAACTGTCTAATAAAAGTCCAATCAGAGTTAGCTGTCCAAGGAGAATAATGTGGCATTAGAGAAGGGTCCTTCCCAGAGTCACTGGTTATTGCTTTGCATGTCTACAAAGGCAGCTAGTGCAAACATTTGGTCTACTGAGATGATTACCTCCTACTAAGTCTATAGAATAAGAAAGGTGAAGAAGCAAAGATACTAATGTGCCTTTGTGGTTTGCAAACAACTAATAGAATATGCATGTGAACAACATGCAGTAAGAGAGGAAAATAAGAAATTCATGTATAATTTGCCAAGTACATGGCATTCTTTTCTTTTACTGAATTTCTCTTGGATTGTGTTATATTTCTCTGCAAATAAATCTCTGGGATTTATTGGCCACAGGATGCTATATAGTAACGCATGAAAATATTAATAACTAGATGAGTGCATTTAACTAAGAACTATGTATACACTGATCAGAAGAAACAGGCCCTAAAATAACATTTTTAAAGAACTATGGAAGGGCAAAATTGGAGAATACCAGGAGTCCTCTGGAAGTTACATAGAGGGCTACCTAATAATATCCTTGGGGTGAGAGGAAAGAAGGTCAAGTTCTCCAGAGGAAGTGATCCCAACTGAACTGAGTAAGACTACGGGATAGAGCATTACAGATACATAATCCAGGAAGGGTGAGTAGACAACATAATGTACATGTAAAATCATCAGAAAACCTACTCAGCAACAAGAGATTAAATTCCAAGTCAGGAAGTGAAGAGAAATGAGACAGGAGAAATAGGCTGTATCATAGGATGCTCATATTATGTCTTATTAAAATTCTGAACTTTCATTTGCAAATATTACCATGAAATGTCCATTTGTGAAAACCTTAGCTTTCTGTAGTTGTTCCAAATGTTGCTTCCATCATAGCACAGATTGAAAAAATAAAATACATGCAGCCTCCTAGAGAAATGGTAGCACTCTTTGTTTGGTCCACTCCCTCTCCTCCTCCCAGCCTCTCTCCAGCTTTTCCAAGGTCTGAAGATAGCAGTTATCACAAAGGTGACAATTGTACAATAGCTATCCAGCTGAAGGCTTTGGGATGCAATTAAGTAAAGGGAGGATCGGGGGTTACAAGTCCAAAGGCAAGCAGAGAAATTAGGGTAAGGTAATGTCTTATGGGAGCCCACATTAGAAATTGGGAATCAAAATTAAGAGATGCAGTAAGTATGGAAGAGGCAGAGATGCATTTAAGAAATATTTAGAAAGTGACAGAGTTTAGTGACTGTGCAAGGTGAAGGATAAGAAGGAGTCCAGGATAACTGCCTTATTTAATAGCTATGCTAGCATATTTTTACATACCAGTAAATATAGTTTTTATATTTTAGGAAGACATGTTGACCCAAAGTATAGTGGAAAAGGGGAGTGTTAGCAGAAAAAGAATAGGTAAAAATATAAAATGATATAAGTAAACCATGGGAGAAAATAATGAAAAGAGAAAATACAAGGCACATTTAGGACACAACTACTAATTCTCAAAGGCTAAAGTGGATAGAAATCAGGCTCCAAAGGTAGATTTCGCACAATTAGTTGAAAACAAGAAAGTCCTGCCAAAACAATGGTCCAGCAGAGCTGATGAGATTCTCTTCTCAGACACTTCCTGAAGAGGAAACAAGATTCACTTCAGTACTTTTCTAGACTGAATAAGCACCTAGGATTTTAAAACCATAGGAGAAGTCTGATGGTTTAGGCTTATAAGTTAAGTCTCTCACTCTCTGTCTTCTTTTTTCCTGTATGTTGACTATATATCAGATACACTGTCTGCACATAGTGGTAATACAACCTTTGGCCACTGGCTCCTTAATAACTATTATCTTATAAAGAAAGACATCTTTTCTCTCTTTATAACAGGCAAATAAATAATAAACTTTTCTATATTTCTTCATTTTTCTAATCTCAAGAACTCTAAACAACCAATTCAAAGATTGGTACAGTACTAGGTCTAGAGGCCTTCTAGCATTAAAAAAAAGCACCAAACCCAAAGCACTGGACTTCTCTAATTTGGGTAGGAATGTCTGAATAACCTTATATGTTTTCTACTTATGCAGAGGGAGATAGAGTCCTATTTTTACAGCCTCCCTGGGTGGGAAAGTGGAGGATCTTCAAGAGTTGCATTACCAAATAAAAGGACTGGGTAAAAACAGCAGGTGTCTTCACAATAGCCCACATCATGGTATCTTTTTCCAGTTACTAATCACATATATAGATTATAGGCATGCCTTCAAAGCTAAATATTTATATCAGCAAAGTAATTCTATGACATAGTAAGATTGTTCTCATTCTGCTACTAAGTGGAAAGAAGAGTCAGTATAACTAATCTTTGAACACAAGTAAACATGTGTTTCATTTCCTTTACAACTTGTGTGATGGAGGTAATTTTCTCACTGGCTAGTAGGTAAGTCAAGTGTTTGAGGCAGAAACTTTTCTCCTTTGTTCACCACTGCCCTCAGCAGCCAGCTTGGTGTGTGTCACATTTAACAGGTGCAATAAAATGTAGACAAAATGAATAAAAGAGAGCGGCTTTCTTATTGAAGAAGAAAGCTTTCCCATTCCTTATTGAATAGCAGGAAATATTTTTCTTCTGAAAAAGAGAAAAAATATATATATCAAAGAATAAGAAAATAACTGTCTCAAGAACAGAGATCTGTTTCTAAATATTTGTACACTTTATTTTCAATTAAACAATAATGGTTGATTTGTGTTTTACCTTGTGCTCTAATAAATATAGATTATATGAAGTTGAAAGGAGCGAGATAGCTGTTAATCATAGGAACAATGCTTAAAGCTTCTTTTATTGTTTTGCCCTTTACTGGAGGGCCCTGTGGTACTCACTGGCAGAAACAGAATAAGAACATTTTATTTTATAGAAATGAATAGGCACACCTGTGTTTCAGAATTTCTATACTAAATGCTTATTCACCCACACCATGTGAATTTCAAAATGCCCTCATGCATCAAGGAAGTTTTAAATCACATCAGCGTATGAAGACACGTGAGAGTTGGCCCTCTTGTGCTTGGCCTTGATCTAAACACAGCCTGTCATTCCTCCAGCAGTTAAAAGCTTGTGGTTATCTCTGTTGCAACCAACCTCAGGAGAATTATTTATAATTCCTTCGGTTTTTTTATATCTACTTAACATCCGATTAAAAGATACTTTTTCACCTATTAACCACTAGCATTGAGCTTTGTGAATAATCAATTAATAATTGTAGAGTAAATAAATGAATGCATAAAAATAGAAAAAGATGAAACTGCTGAGTTTCTTAACCCATATAGCATTAGCCTTGAAACTAAAGACTTTATCTGAGGATGAAACTTGACTGCCCTCCCTTTATTAATTAAAATAGTAAAATTAGTAATATAAAATATTTTCATCTTTATTTTTACTAAAGATTTTTCTTTATTATTTCTAGTGAGAGAGGGAGGGAGAGAAGCAGAGTGGGAGAGACACATCAATGTATGGTTGCCTTTCACCTGCCTCCAGTTGCAGACCTGGCTGGAGACCTGGCTTGCAACCTGGTTATGTAACCTGGCTGGGGAATTGAATCAGCAACCTTTGAGTTTGCAGGCCAGTGCCTTAACTACTGTGCTACCAGCCAGGGCTAAAATAAAATATTTGTAAACAATCCACTGTTTAAAACAGTAAGTTACAAGCATGCACATTGCCTGGTAGTTATTCATTGCCTCAGGTTGATTGGACTGCAGGAAGTAAGATTTTAGGTGAAAGATATTAAATAAATACTTAATGCAAAATCAAAAACATAAAAAGAACTAGAATAATATATATACTAATATAGTTTGTAAAAAATGCACAAGGGAGATTATATATCCCTTTATTGTAATTGTTTCTTTGTTGCTAGACCCTTGTTCCCCTTCCTTTTTCTTCCCCATGTCCATGAAAATAATTTTAACAACTGCCTTACATGTTTATTTCCATATTCAGAGTAGGGTGTCCTTCTCTCATCAAATACTTAAGGCAAGTCTTAATTTTCTTTGCTTCTCTCTTTGCTCCTCTAGAAGAAACAGTTTTCCATGTAGGTATGGTAATTCCCCTCCATTGATGAGCTTTTGACTAACAGAATTCTCTCTCTTCCTTCTCCTTTTTTCAGGCTCTATACTGATGCTTCAGATTTTGTTCACATTAGTCATTATTATTGTTGCACCAGAGGGCAGGGTGTTCCAATTATTTTTCCCTCTCACAGCCTCACTTCTACTACCTGTCTGAAATACTAATAATGTGGTTCAGGTGGAGGAAGAGTTGTTTTTTATTCTGTAATCCCTGATATAAAATCCTCATTTTCTACCCTCTGAATTAACACTTCTCATGCAGTCCTATTCAAACTTCTCCAACGTTTAGACTTCCAGTTGTCTCTATTATCTAAGTTTTATTTCTGAACTGTAGGCTAGGACTATGTCTTATTCATCTTTTATTTGTAACTCCTGGTTTAGTGATTCATATGTCAATACTCTCAATGAAAGGCTGTTAAACAAATGAAGTAATAAATAAGCCAATAGAATGTCCAAATTTAGCACGTAACTTTTAATACCAATGTAAAGTTAGAGCTATTTTTTGACTGAGAAGAGTCTCTCATCTCCTTTTTTATTACTTTTCACAAATATATATTGTACACAAAATGGATATGGAGTTAATTAAATGTTAAGCAACTATAAATAATGACCACGAGTAAGGTCAATAATTTAAAGACCATAGTTTTCAGAAAAAAATAATTCTATCTATGCTTCAATGCAAGTCTGAAACGATAATTCATTTAATGATAATTCATTAATGATAATTAGACACTTTATTTGAACTAGTGCTACAAATTTTGAATTAAAACTATATATAATATAAATTTTTTAAAGTTATCAGTTACATACTGAAATAACTGTGACTTAATAAATTTAACATTTAACCTTTCTAATACATCTGTATATTTCTCATAACTGTATTCCTATACTCTATATGCTTTTCTTTCTATACGTGTACTTTATATTTATCCCTGTTAATTTCATTGCACACAGAATAATCAATGAGAAGTTAAATTTTTATTTTAAAGCTATTAAAATCATTCACCCATTTACAAATTATTTACTAAATACTTAATATATGTTACATCTACCCAAAAAGGCATTTAAAATTTTATAGTGCATTACTAAATTACTTTTTAATTATAAAGTGAACCTTAACCATCTTTATTTTATTTTTAGTATCCAATTCATTATGTAACAATTATTGGTATCTTGGCACTTTCCAACTCATGGTCTTTTTGAAACAAGTAAACTTCATTTTCTCTCTGGTTTTAGAACTTAGCACATTCTTTGTTTTTTAATATACCCTTTAGTTAATATTGTTGTTAATGGCAAATAAATTGGAGACCATATGAGAATATGTGTGTTCCTCTTAATAATGTTTTAAGATAAATGATCCTGGGCATTAGTAAAGCTTTTAAGCCATAACATTCTAAGCATAGAACCAGAGTTTCTTGACAGAAATTAACACGGAGAATCTATTAGAGGATGAGATATGAGAAGGTCTTCTAGTAATTGAAAGTGGTTCTTGGTTTCTTAAGATGTCATATAGTGTTATACATGTGACTACTTTAAAAGCTTTTTTTTTTTTTTTTCTTCCTTTTTTTACTTTCACAGTGAAAATCTTGCTTGATTTGTTAACCTCTGAATATTACTGCCTGGAGCGGAGAACAATTAGATTCATTAATTTGTTTTCCTTCTCACTTGATTTAATATATCCTCAGTAATAGAGCTCACTTACAATTGTAGTCTTGACTTTACTGCTTAGAAAATTATACTTTATACAAACTGAATATCAAATTATCACTAAATAGTGTGAACAAAAATAAAGCATTTTAAAGCAAGAAAAAACTATTTTTGGCACATTATTTTCAGAGGCATGGGATTTTATATATTCAGAATTGTTCAGGAGATATAAAAAAGCACAGTGGCATAACTTTCTCACATTGTAGTTTTGCTAAGTTAAAAATAGCTTCTGCACCACTCACATAAATTAAATCAAAATGGATTAAAGACTTAATGTTAGACTTAAAAACCATGACATTCCTAGTAGAAAATAATAAAATAAAACTCCTTGTCATGGATCTTCATAATAATTTTTCGGACATAACACCTATAACACAAGTAATAAATTTAAAAATATAAACAAGTGACATGATACTAAACTAAAAATTTTCTGCACAGCAGAAAGAAATCTACCACAAAGTGAAAAACAATCTATGAAATGGTAAAAAATATTTGCAAATAATGTACCTGGTAAGGAGTTGATACACAAACTATATAAAGAACTTATATAAGTCAATAGCAAAAACTAAATAACCCAATTTAAAAAATGGGCAAAGGATCTGAACAGACATTCCTCCAAAGAAGACATATAAAAGTCCAACAGGTACATGAAAAGATACTCAAGATCACTATTCTATATAGGAAAGTTTAGAGAATAAACCCTAAGAGTTCTTATTACATGAATAAATTAATTTCCTTTTCTTCTTTCTTTTATTTTTATCATATCTATCTGAGAACATAAATGTTAGCTGAATCAACTGTGATAATCATTACTCAATATATGTAAGTTAAATTATCATGCCATCTTCCCTTTACTTATATAGTAATTCAAGTTAAATTTTTATCAAACTGGAAACATGTCTGGCATAAAGAAAAAAAAGTTACTTGTATAAGAAGAGAGCTGTTTTATTGAATATAAACTATTAGATGATTCTGGCGTCACCTATGGGAATTGACGGGTATTGATAAGCACTGAGTCTCTTAACAAAGGAAATTTGTCCCTAAAGATTCTTGGGTAAAAGAGTTACAGCTTATTTTAGTGGTTAGCTAGTTTTAAACCTAACATCCTGCTTTAAATAATACAAATATTGGATTAAAAAATTCATAATGAACATCAAAAAAAGTAAAAAAATATACAGATTGAATTTTTGATTCCAAGTATAGCTACAGAAGTGGGTGAAGTAATACACAAGAAAAGTCCCTTTTAGGCCCTGGCTGGTGTGGCTCAGTGGATTTGAGCACTAGCCTGCTCCCAGCCAGGGCACATAGCCAGGTTGCAAACCAGGCCTCCAGCCAGCTCTGTAGCTGGAGGCAGGTGAGAGGCACAGCAACCATACATTGATGTCTCTCTCCCTCTCTGCCTCTCTCTCTTCCCCTCTCTCTAAAAATAATAAAAGTCTTTTTTTTTTTTAAAAAAAAAGGTTTCTCTCCCTTTCTTCCTCCCTCCATTCCCTTCTCTCTGGTAATAATTAATAAAATATTTTTAAAAATAAAATGTCAAAAATACAGAAAATCACTTTTATTCTGAATGCATCCATTTATGGGATACACATTTGAGAGCTAGAGAGCATCAGAGCCAGGAAGATGCTCTGGGAGAACAACATGTACTTCCCTGTTTTCCTAGGAAAACCCAGAGAATTGTAACTTTGGGAATAATCACAGAACACTAGACTTGTTTTTCCACATTCTACCCATAATCACATGAAACTGCTGTAAATGCTGCTGTGATTCTGTATAGACTAGGATAGGGAAGGAATAAAAATGAAAAAAAACCTGGCTGGTAGCACAGTGGATAAGGCACCGGCCTGTGAACCCAAAGGTTGCAGGTTCAATTCCCCAGCCAGGGCACATGACCAGGTTGTAAACCAGGTCTCCAGTCAGGTCTGTGGCTGGAGGCAGGTGAAACGCAACCATACATTGATGTCTCTCTCCCTCTCTGCCTCTCTCCCTTCCCCTCTTTCTAAAAATAATGAAATAAAATCTTTAAAAGAAATTAAAAAAAAAAAAATGAAAGAAAGCTTTCTTCACACAATGCTTCACATGGATTGGTTATAGAGTTACTCATGAAATAGTAGGTCAGGGACTGTCACACCTTCAACTTCATTTGGACTTATTCCAACTGCTGAAATACCATTTTTTAAAAGAGATTTTATTCATTATTTTTAGAGAGAAGATCAGGGAGGGGGCAAGAAAGGAAGAGAAGCATCAATAGATGGTTGCCTTTCACCTGCCTTCAGCTGGGGACCTGGCTGGAGATCTGGCTTGCAACCTGGTTATGTTACCATAACCTGGGGAATCGAACAAGTGACCCTTGTGTTCACAGACTGGCACCAACCAACTAAGCCACACCAGTCAGGACTTGGAATACTATTTTTTGAAGCAAAAACTAATAAGCAGCAGACTATTAAGTACAGCAGAAAAAGAAAAAAAAAAAAAAAAACCAAAACTTGAATATGCACTAGAACTGGTAATAACAAAAGGGTAGTAGCATTTGTCTCACCTAAAATAATAGTTATTTTAGCAAATTGATCGCTGTCCTCTATTTTAAAGTAGGTAACAAACTTGAACATTAACATTACCTGATGAAACCATGAAAGTGTAAAAACTACATACTAAGACTGGACAATAAGTCAAACTAAAAGGAACTCCCAGGCAGGAACCGCAATGGCTAGAATTAAAAACTCAGGAATGTACCCTGACTGGCTCAGATGTCTTTCTGCAGAGTAAGAGGTAGAGGTTGGATTCTGCTCAGGGCACCTGCCTGGTTTGTGGCTGGAGGTGGGGGTGGGGTGGCATCCGTGTTTCTCTCCCTCTCTTTCTCCCACCCTTCCCTTCTCCCTAAAAATAAATAAAATCTTTTAAAAAATAATAAAAACGCAAGAAGGCACCTCAGCACCAGCTTAGACGGAACAGCAGCTCACTACAAGTCTGTCTTTCCCATTGGCCTCAACTGAAAATTCAGGGGAGATTTAGAAAGCAACTGCATGAAGACACAAGGGTAAAGACCAGTGGAGAAAACCAGGAGAGAAATCAACGTGTGAAGGGCAGACTACACGGCAGGGGGTTTCCTCTTCATTGCTTTTTAATGCCTTCCTTCCTGGCTTGGTTGCAAGGTTGACTCCAGGAACAAGTCAGGGCCAGGCAAACAAACAAACAAACAAACAAACAAAAAACTGGAAGAAAAATCACTTTCTGGCTGGAGGCCAGTAGAGGAGTCCCCAGGGCCTGGGCCATCTGACAGAAATCCTTGTTGTATTAACAGTTTTTCATCTTTTCTGTCTTTTTCTTTCCCAGCTGGTGAAAATCCAAAAACACAACAAAAGGAAACAAATGCCTTTGACTCTGAAACCAGGAAAATGAGCTCTGGTACCTGCCGAGTATGGGGGCCTCCCTGCTGGAAGAGAACTGGCAGGAGAGCCCTCCCACACCCTGTGTGACTGTATGTGAGTCTTAGGTTCACACGTGAGCTGTGCATACATGTAAGAAAACAGAAGACGGGAGTTCCAGTGGCGCGATTGGTTAGCATGCGGTACTTACACAGAAAACAGAAGACACATCGCAAAGGCTCAGAGAAGAAAAGTATGACACAAACCACCATCCATATCTTAGGCTCCCTCTGGCCGGACTATGGGTAGGGTGAACCCAGGCAGCCTAGCAAAGGCTTTGGAAAGTGTACTAATGTTGGAATCACTGCCCCTGTGAATTGTGATCTGAACCTAAATGAGCTCATTGCCTGCTGGAATAAACACTTCCACAGGCTCCCTGTGAAACTTTTAAAAAACCCCTGATTTTCGCATTATATTGAAAATTTCCGGGATACCATTCAAAATTTCTTGGCATGCAAAACCAAACGGGAACACTTAATCAGGTGAATCTAATCAATTAATTAAATCTCATTTTCTTTAAAAAACTTTGTCCCCAGTGATTCAGAGGTTTGAATGATCAGATAACAACTTCAAAGTAGCTATCTAATCGTGCTTTGTCGGGTACAGGTGAACACCGTTAAGTAAATGGAAAAATAAATGTAAATATATTCTGCACTGGATAGATATGGCACAAGAGAACAAAATACAAACATAGAATTGAAAACTGCAACATATGAAGCATAACTAGAGGGCTCAAGAGTAGAATGAAAATGACAATACAAGAAAGAGAAAGCAGCATAAACTATCCAATCAGAGGAACAAGGAGACA
>PVIW01001858.1:233579-259663 GCA_004026585.1 Noctilio leporinus
AAAAAAAAAAAAAAAAAAAAAAAAAAAAAAAAAAAAAAAAAAAAAAAAAAAAAAAAAAAAAAAAAAAAAAAAAAAAAAAAAAAAAAAAAAAAAAAAAAAAAAAAAAAAAAAAAAAAAAAAAAAAAAAAAAAAAAAAAAAAAAAAAAAAAAAAAAAAAAAAAAAAAAAAAAGCCACTGATGTCTGTGAAATAATATCAAAATATCTAACATTTGTGTCACATGAATCTCAGGAGAGGAGAAAGAAATTGGTGCAAATATACTTAAAAATTGATGACTTAAAATATCACATTATTGGTGAAAGACATACATTTCAAATTCCCACCTCAGAAAATCCTTAAGAGGGTAAACTCAAAACCACATGAAGAAATGAGAAAGAATTCAAAAAAGATAGAACTTTCTAATTAAAAAATGTATATTTATTTTTATATGTTTAAAGTATTAAATCACCTTCAAAGTACTCTCCATTTGATGCAGTACACCTCTGAGACTTTTTCCCAGTGTTCAAAAATGTTTTTCAACTTGTTAATTTTAATGCCTTTAGTGATTCTGCCACATTTTGTTTCACTTCTTCCACATTGGCAAAATGTTTCCCTTTGAGGACATTTTTCATGGGGGAAACAAACAAACAGAAAAAATAGTTGGTCAGGACTGGACCAGGTGATGATAGGGAGGGTAGGGCATGGGGATCATGCTGCTTTTGGTCTAAAACTGCTGAACATCCAGTGTAGTGGGGGAAGGTGTGCCCATAAATCATCCATCATGAAATGGGCAAGAGTTTTCATGCTGGAAGAGTCTTAAAAAAAAAAAAAATTTTTTTTCACTGAAGCTGAAGGCAGCCTCTCACAACAACACCAGTTGGTTCACTGATACAGTTGGGTTCCTAGAATATTCACTTAGCAGAGGAAGCCTGTACTACAAAAGGCCTGCCCTCCAGAAGACAATTTTTGGGGGTCCCCCAAAAACTAAAACTCCAGGTAAAGAAAAAGATATTTTAAGCATCTGGAGGAAACATGATTGTTAAAGCAGAAATAATGATTGAATAAATATTACTTTAACATCTGAAACAGTAGAAGATAGAAGGCAATACAGCATTATATTTAAAGTACTTATAGAAAGGAGAGAAAATTAACACATTCCATACTATGTGACTATATACTTCAAAATTGAAGGAAAAAATATAGGCCCATTCTTAGATGAAAGAAAATTAAATGAGTTTGTCATCAGCATCCCAGATTTAAAAAATAAAGGTTAAAAGAAAGTTCTCTAGTCTGAAAGGAAGTGATATGAGAGAAATTAATCTCACTAAATGTCTAAGCACCCCCTCCCAATAAAAAGGTCTCAAATCAATATTCTGAGTCTGAGCCTAAAATATATGTTATATATATATATAGGCATGCACATACATATATATTGAGTAAATTAATGTAAAAGAATGATAGAAAATAATAAATATAAGAGCATAAGTAGTAAAGTTGATAACAGAAAAGGAATAAAAAAATTAGTAACACCAAAAGTAGTTTATTTGAAAAGATCAACAGAATTGATGCTGCTGTATCTGAACTAACAAGAAAAAGAAACAAAATTTACCAGTATCTAGAATGCATATAAACTGATGTCACTATAGGTAGCTACTAAAAGATGAGACAATACCATTAACCAAAACCTAGCCATAAATTTATTAAAATTGATGAACTGAACTTATTTCATGACAGGTGTGCACTACTAACTCTCACTTAAGGAAATACATGAAATAGTTATAAAAAAGTTAAAGAAACTAAAGTTTATTTTTAAAACTTCCAACAAAGTAACTATAGGCTTCTATTATTCCAGTGGCTAATTCTAAGGAACATATAAAAAACTAATATGAAATCTACACAACCTTTTTTTGGAATATGAAAGAAGAGGAGTGCTTTTCACTTTTGTTTTGCTTGATAATTTGTTAACTCAGCAATAAAAAATAACATGTGTGAATTTTTATTGGGGAATATGCATTAAGATTATCAACAATTATGAATCTGAGTTCCACTGATTTAATTAAATGCTACTTTTACTATAGAAAATTATTTAATTAAGCTGCTAAATAATAATTAAATTATAATTTTAGACATTAGACCCAATGGAACATGTTTATGATTGCTGGCTTAATCCTAAAAATCAATATTTTATGAACCCTCAATTTTAAAAAAGAGACTGGTTAATTTTTTTACCCAGCTGGTGAATGTTGTTTGGTTATTTATTTATTTACATTAAAAAAAAAGATTTTATTTATTATCATTAGAGGAGGGAAAGGGAGGGAGGCAGAGAGGAAGAGAAAGATCAATGTATGGTTGCTTTTCACCTGCCTCCAGCTACAGATCTGGCTGGAGACATGGCTTGCAACCTGGCCATGTGCCCTGCCTGGGAATTGAACCAGTGACCTTTGGGTTCTCAGGCCAGTGCCCATCCACTGAGCCACCCAGCCAGGGTGAATGTTATTTTTTTAAAAGTCAAATATATACTGACATTTATCCATTATTATAGTACCATACAGAATATTTTTATTGAAATAAAATTCCTCTGTTTTCCACCTATTTATCACTCTCTCTGTCCTAAATCTTTGACAACCACTGATTGTATTTTATCTCCATAGTTTCACTTTTTTCAAGAATGCTATAGAGTTGGAATCATTCAGTATATAGTCTGCTAAAATCGACTTCCATTATTTAGTAATATACATTAAAGTTTTCTTTATGTCTTTTCATGGCTTTTTAGTCATGAATAATAATTGTATTTCATTTTAGTATTTCTGGGTGCACTGTAGTTTATTTATCTATGAAAAGTCTTTGGTAGATTGGTTGCTTCTAAGTTTTGACAATCAGGCATAAAGCCTAATAAACTAATAAACCCTGTCAATAAACTTCTATTGACAGTGTTTTGTGTGGATCTTAGTTCTTAGTTCCTCCAGCATCTAGTGGTGTCAGCATTTCACATAGCGGTATCTCAGTGGTGTTTTAATTTGCATTTGCCTGATAACATATGATGTGCAGCATCTTTTCAAATGTTTATTTGCCACCTCTATATCATCTTTGGTTAAGAATATATTTTATATATTTTAGGTATACATATTTAAAATTTTATATCATCTTGATTACTTAACCCTTTTATCAATATAAATGTCCTATCACCTATTCATATGATATTATTGTAGTTCTACCAGCTTTCTTACATTTACTATTAAGATAATGTACTATATATCATTTATTTACTGTTTATTTTTAATCTAACTGTGCTTTTATGTTTAAAGTGATCTTCAGAGAGAGCCTTGTAGTGAAACTTTTGTTTATTTGCTTGAATGTGGCCATCTTTTATATGGGTTTAATCTCTATCTTTTAATTAAAATGTTGTCTCTTTATATTTAATGTAATTAGGGATATGGTTTATTTTACTCATACTTCTAGTATACCATTTATATATTGTTTGTTTGTTTTTAATTTTCACTTAGTCTTTTTTTAGATTATACCAGTATTTCAAATATTATATTCTAACACTTCTACTGAATTCTCAATATAACTTTGACAGCATATTTTTGTGGCCAATGTGAAGTTTTTTTTTAAATCCATAATTTATCATAGTCCATTAATGCAGCTTCTAAAAGAGAATGAGCTTTACTTTTTTTAATTACCATTCTCTTACATGTAACTTTTCTTGAATATTTTAAAGATTTATTTAGTTAATTTTTATTTTTAGAAATTTTACTTTGAGATGCTTAAATGTGTCTTTCTCTAAATTATCCTGTTTGCAATTTACTGAACTTCTTAAAGTTAATATGTTTCATCAACTTTGGAAAACAATTCTGGCCATTATGTTTTCAGTTTCTCTGCTTTCATTTCTATTCTGAGATTCCAATTATATGTACATTTGACCGTTTGAACTTGACCCAAAAGTCTCTGTCTCTGATATTGTTTTTTGTACTTTTCCTTCTTCACTTCTCTTTTCAGTTTCAGCAATTTCCATTGATTTGTTCTTAGTCAGGCCTTGCCTCTGCTTTGTCATTTCTGCTATTAATTTCACCCAATTACTTTTTCCTTATAGTCATCATATTATACTTTTTGTCCCATTAATTTAATTTGGCTGTAGTTTCATTTTTCTACTTTTGTTACCTCATTTTTCCATCATCTTTCCTACATTTTTTAATTTGTCTAATGTATTTAAATAGTTATTTAGAGTCCTTGCTTTATATAAAATCAATGAGTCATTTCATTTGTAGATATGATTTGATTATTGATCATTTTCTTTTGATTTGTCTGCTTCTTTGCTCATTTCATAATTTTTTGCATTTTATAATGTACATTTTGAATAAAAAGAACATTAGAGACTAAAGTAGAAAATTTTCCCCAGAAAAGATTTGACCTTCTAACTGTTAGGCAATAAGAAATAGGTTTTTTTTTTTTTTCACTTCTTCCTGAAATTCAGAATATGAAGTGGGTCTGGCTTCAGTTAGGACATTAATTAATCCTAACTCTCCTCTGAATTAGCAAGACCTTGTGCGCGGTTTCAGGCAACGTCCCCAGTAAGGCTTTGAGATGAAGCACTGTGAGGCTAAGGATCACTTTCTGCTTTTCATGCTACCCTCTAAGTTCCCCTTCTCCTTTCCTCAGCAGAAGTCTCATAGAAAAACACTGAGGAGCTTCAGAGAAGGCCAGCTCTGTGGTTTAGATAATTCTAGATTCTGGTCTGCCACACTAGTTCACATAGACATTAGATCTTCAGCAGGTTTCACCTAATCACAGCAACATTTATCTGCCGAGGGCAAGTTTACCCTTTCCATATCCTATGCTCAGACCCAACAGTAAATCCTCTAGATGTTAGTGTGAATTCTAATCTCTACTTACATAGTAAAGGCTTGTCCTCTAGACTCTGCTGCTGTTAATTGCTTCCACAGCTTGCTCTATCTAGCTATCTATTTATCTATCATATAT
This sequence comes from Noctilio leporinus, assembly GCA_004026585.1. Classification (NCBI taxonomy): domain Eukaryota; kingdom Metazoa; phylum Chordata; class Mammalia; order Chiroptera; family Noctilionidae; genus Noctilio; species Noctilio leporinus. Next base: position 238,538 of record PVIW01001858.1, read on the forward strand.
CATATATCAACTATCTATCCATCCATCCATTTTCTACCTATATTTTAACAAATCTGGTGTTCACTTAATCTTACAAGAGAAATAGTAGTAGTTTGCAATTGTCTATAAGCTACACAAAAAAGGCAACTTCAAGATCACTTTGATGTCAAAGATTATTTCTGATCTGGAAAGAATATATCTTCTCAATGAAGGCAGTGTTACAAAAATACTATATTTTATCTAACTGGTGGGATGAGATATAATTCATTAATTTATAAACCTGTACAGTTACTTACTCTTGAAAATCTTTACTTACTGTCCTATATCCCAAGCCCTCTTCTAAATACCAAGGAAGCAACTCTGAGAACACCAAAGGCAAAGGAAAACAACAACTAAAACAGAAGAATTTTTAAAAGAAAATAGCAACTACAACAAAAGTCTATGATTCCAGTGGGCAATGGGTAAAGAGAAGTTGGCCTGGGATACTGTGTAGCTATGTCCCTCATCATTCTCAAAAGTATATACTGTGGCATCAATTTATTGCATACTGCTTCTTTCCTCAATAAGATTTCAACTATAACTAGAATAATATCTGTGTTGCTTTTGCATGTAATTTATCCTTGATGCTTTGAGGCCTTTCTGCATATTAGCAATCAAATAGTTATGTATATATTTGCTGAATAAATAAATTCAGTCAGGGTAGCTACAAAACATCTTGGAGTATGTAATTTAAAAAAATAAAGAAACTGGATGTAAATAGTCTTAAAGAAATATAATGTTTGTGGGTAAAATAGGATTTAAAAAATAGGTTAATAGAATGTGTAAGTGGCATCTGTAGTCAGGTTGCCCAACTGTCAAAACCAGTTCTAGAACTTATTACCTTTGTGATTTTGATACATTACTTACTATGTGCACTTCAGCTTCTTCATCCATATTTGGAAAAATAATAGTACCTTTTTATATGTTGTTGTATTGACTAATGTTTGTAAAGTGTTTAGATGAGCAGCTGGCATTAAATAAAGTGCAATATGTGTTATCTATTCATAATAATAGTAGCTGTAGTTTATATAATGCTATATTACTTTTCTATTGCTACATGACAAATTATATCAAATGTAGTAATTTAAAATAATTTCCCTTTATTGGTTCACTGTTCTGTGGGTCAAAGATCTGTGTAGACTTGACTGAGTTTTCAGTTTAGGAGTTCAGAGGGTCAAAAACAAGGTGTTAAGCAGAATAGTTTTTACTGGAAGCTAGCAACTCTGAGGGAGAATGTGCTATGAAGCTCCTTCAGATAATTAGCAGAGTTCAATTACCTGTATTCACAGGATTAAAGTCCTGATATTTTATAGCATCTCAGAAGCTATAAGCTGTTCTCAGACTCTTTCCTAGGGTCACCTTTGCAAGGAAAACTCTCCATTCCATTAAATCCCTCCTGCTTCAAATCTCTCTCATTTCTTCTCCTGCTACCAGTCAAGAAACACTTAGCTTTTAAAAGACTCAGGTGGTTGGGTTAAATCCATTCAAATAACCTCCATGCATGAAGGTCAATAATAACCTCAATTACATCTGCAAAATCCATTTTGATGTGTAAGCTAATATAATCAAAGTTATCCTATCATGGGGGTCACTTTAGAACGCTGCTTGCTACATTTTCAACCAGATATTCCACCAGAAGGCTTACTGAGAGATTTCAATTAGAGAAGTTACAGTACTAACACTCCCACTCCTGACCCTTGTTACAGCTATACATTAGCACAAGTGGAGGACTGGAGTGAAGAAAATAGAGTGTTTGTGAAGAAAACTTACAGTCCCCCTCCATTCATTCCATTCCAGAGATTATGGAAGACTTGAGTCGGTTCACTTATGGAGAGAGCTGAACCAGTGCTCTCTCCATGAGCAGAGACTAATGAGCATTTTCCATTTGAAATTAGACTAATCTACTAGTACTGCAGTGTGTGGACGATGCTCGAGTATAGGGAGCTGGGAAGAAGAGAAATGGCTGAGTTCATAGGTGAACTGTCTGTAAATCAGACAACAGTTCTGTTTGATTTGGTGTACCATTCTGGCTCAAGAAAATATTATATAAATATTTACCATATCTAGGTACCACTGCATCCTGTGATTAAAGATCAATAAAAAGTTGCTTACTTGGTAGATTTGCAATATATTCATGATAAATCAACTATAATGTTGTTAACCTTGAGAGAAATTTATTTACCACAGCAAGTTGTTACAACACACACCATGTGAAGTCACATAGGACTCAATGATAGATAAAAATTGGTTGCAATCTATTTTCTTTTGGTTGCAATCTATTAAAGTATTAAATTGAAATTCTGAAAACAAGATGCACCTAGTCAAGAACTCAGATATTACATGGAACAATATGCAATGAGCATAAAATTAGGCATATTTACACTATATACTATTACAGTTTAGATGAGAGAATTTAATATGCCCATCCAGGTAGGGAATATTTGATTGGAAATGTTAATTCTTAGGAATTTATATTTCTCAGGCATTAATTGAAATTGATTGTATTACACTATAGTACCCTACATACAATTGGCATTTAATAATATATAATGACATAATTGATTTAGTTTTATGTGCCCAGAATAATAGTTCCTTAAAAAAAAAAAAAAAAGAGGGGGCAGGATAAGGAAGTTAAAAAGAATTTCTTGGATTGAATGATTTCTGTAAAACTATAGGAAAGTCAGGAAAATTAGAATATCAGAATAGACAAAGGCTCTAGAAAACCCTAGTGCCCAGCATCAAGATTAGATGTGGATAATTCCTGGAGTCAGTGAGAGGAGTAAGGAAGTGGGAAAGATAAAATTTTTAAATCAGGGAATAAATGTTTGAACAGAGTGAAAGACAGTAAATATCTTTGTGAACCCTTACGGTATAATATAGGGGAAAGAAATAATATATATATATATATATATATATATATATATATTCAGAGAGGTATATATAGTTGTTATAAAATAGTAAAAGTGATATCATCTACTATAAAAGAAAGTTGACTGCTTATTCAGAGCATATTATACTCATCCCAATATCCCTATAACTATATTTTCTAAATATTTAATTTAGCAATAGAAAAGCAGCACTGTGCATGTTTTAGCATAACCTTGCTATTTGTGAAGGGTGGACAAAGTAGATTTATGATTGTGAGCAGGCAAAACAGAGATTATTCTTGTAGTATTAATTATTGTATTAGTTATTTGTATTACAACTGTTAACCTACTTTTCCACCCCTGTATGTAGGGCTACCCAATACAAATTTCTGCAAATATGGAAATGTTCAGTATGTGCAGAATCCAACAGTGTGTGTAGCAGCTGTGAGCACGTGTGAAATTTAGCACTTGAAAAATTACCTGTATAATCATAAAATTGAATTATAAAATTTAAGCAATGTAAACTTAAATGAGAGTGCTACATGTGGCATTGGTTACTCAATTGGGAAGCATAGATAGAAAGCCACAAACAAAAACTCATATTGAAGGCTTTCATTCTTAAAATTCTTTCTATTGTAGGTACAGAATGAATGGATGGACTGATAAGATGCAGGAGCTTCTAAATGTCATAATCCTTAACTGTAATGAATTAGAAAACATGGTCTATTTCTTAATTCATAATAAGAGCTGTGGACTTGGCGTTCACCTTAGCGGCCACTTTGCAGTACTATCAATCACTAGGTTTTTTGGCTCCTTGCTCCATTTCTTCTAGTGGCTCCCTCACTTGAGGGCTTCTTTCTCCCCCAAACCATTCTGAAAGTGATAGCATAGGATTTCTCTTAAACCTAGATTTAGTCCAGATACAACTCCACGATGCCTGGTACATCAACACTCATGTACATTATATAATTCTTGTTTATATTTCTCCAGTTGAAACCATTTCTCAGACCATCAACTCAAGAGCTATGCTGTTTTACTTTGTCAGTGTCATAAGATATTGCTTGATTCTTGAACTGCTTCTTCAACATTTTAGATATGTGCACTCAACAGTTATATTTTTCACAGTGTATATAACCAAAGAGATGCCAACATGCTGATCATGATCATCACAAATATACTATTAGTAACGAAAACAGTCTTAGTAAAAGCAGCAGCAACAACAAAGGAAATGCTGACACCATAACAATCGTTGCTTGGGGTTTTTGATTCCCAACATGCAAAATAAAACATCCGTGCACCAATTTTCAAAGGTGAAAGGATTAAGAAGTACAAATTGGTAGTTACAAAATAGTCACAGGGATGTAAAGTAGCGCTTAGGGAGCATAGTCAGTAATATTATAATAACGATGTATGGTGCCAGGTGGGTACTAGAAATATTGGGTTGATCCCTTTGTAAAGTATATGATTGTCTCACCATTATCCCATATACCCGAGACTACTACAAAATGATATTGAATGTAAACTGTAATTCAAAAATAAAATGGAATGTCCTGGCTGGTGTGGTTCAGTGGATTGAGCATCAGCCTGAAAACAAAACATACAACTTAAAAAAGAATAGAAACAATAGTGAGTATGTTTTTCTTTCTCCTAATGTTAGGAGGGATGTTTTGGGCATGTATTGTGTAAAATGCTGAGTTTTACACTAATTACTTTTAAATCTTAGAAGTTTTTATTTGATTTTATTTAAATACTATGAATGTATTTTGATTTTTGTCAAATGTCTATCATAGCAGCTATGATATAGTTTCTTTTTTTGGATAGATGAGATCTGTCCCAAAAGTATTGCCCATACAAACTATTTTAATTATATTGAAATTGGCTCAATACTTTTGGGACAAACCTCGTAGGTACATGAAGAATTAATTCATTCTTCCTTGCCTGCATTGAAACATATTTCATTCTTGTAATGAATCCTACAGGATCATAATGTATTATTTTGTTCATTATTGTATAGTACTTGCTAAATTGTATTTAAAATTTTTGTATTGATATTCATAATTTAGGTTGATTTGCAGATTAAAAAATGATGATGAGACTTTGGTAATGATGTTATAATGCTTCATAAAGTAAAAAATTTTGGTTTTACTAACAACAAGCAAAACAGAACCAAGTATATGAATACAAGGAATAGGCCTTCAGTGGTCATGGGGAACGGGCTTGGAGGGAGGAGGGAGGCAGAGGCAAAGAAGGGGAGCAGTTTAGACAAGAACCTAGTATAAAGGAACCATGGACATGGACAACAGATGGGATTGACTTTGGGGGGAATGGGTGGATGGGGAGGGGGACAGAGGGGAGCAAAAAGGGGATGGATGTAATACAACAACAATAAAAAAAAAAAAAGAAAAGTAAAATTAGATAAATGATAAAAAAAATTTTTTTTGGTTTTATTTTTTTCATACTCTTGAGCAATTTTAAGATCAACATTATCATATTTTCCTTACAAATTTAGAGGAATCCCTCTGTGAAAAAAATCTAGGCCCAGGACATTGTCTTTGTTTTGGTTTGTTTGTTTTTGAGGGAGAATGAAACTCATTAACATATTTATGCAATTCCACGTTAAAATTACTCTAGATTTTCCTCCCTTAGTTGGGAATTTTACGTTTCTTATTAAAAACAACTCATGTATGTATTAGCTCCCTATCCTCCCATCCCCAGAAGCACACAACTATCTTAAATTTCTGTTTACCTTAACTCAGGGTTTTTGTCATGCTCATGCTCATACCATGATTTCTATTTTCAGTGTATTCCCTCATGAGTAGGCTTTGTCATTTAAAGAGAGTATCTGATGAAAACATCTGAGGTTCCTAAGCACTTAGACCAACACAGTCCTATAAATTCTACTATGAATTCTCCTAAAAATGCATTGCAGTTACCTCTTTAGTGTGTATACTCACCAGCAATTTAGAACCTGTAGGATTTTTTTCATGTTTGCTCACTCATTTTTGTGCCACTCACCCAGGGTCCTACTCCCCATGAGTAGAAATTTTTCTTTATTTGGAGGTGTACCCACCACATTATTTTAGTTTGTAGGGTCCCTCAAGGACCTTCTTCCATTTCCCTCTGATCCCCACTGGCTGACATCAGATCTCAGGACAGCCACGTGGCCAGCCCATGTTTTGAGGTTCACCAGGATTCCCAACCATCCCATTTCACTGAGTTTCATTTTCATGTTGTTATTGCCGTTTTTGCTATCCTAATTGGTCTGTTTAGTTTTCTGGAACAGGTGGCAATTCAAAAACTGTTTTTGCCCTCATCACGCAGCTGGAAGGCTTGTGTATTTTTCCTAAGTATGGAAAAATCAGGAGGATGTTTGGGTGGTTACTTTGAAGAGAGTATACTATAAAGCCAAGTCAGTAGAATAATTTTATCACTTCAGTGTGCCTGAGTGGATAGGTAAAGGTGAGTAGGAGGACAATTTGGTCATGGAGAGAAAGACACAAAAATGTCTGAAATACTGGGAGCATTGGAAACAAGGAAAAAGGAAAGACTGGGCTGGTGTGTTAGCATGGCCCCTTCTTTAATTACCATGGAGGCTGACCTTATCATTGGCCTAGTATTATTTGGACCATTATATAAATCACATGACACAGATTCTTTCATTTTTTTTTTTGTCTAATTTCATTACGGTATTTGGGCCTACATACTAGCTTTAGTGTGAATACATTTTCTTTTCAGTCTAACTAAGGTTTTGCATCTCATGATTTCATGTGGAGTCTCCTATCAAGAGCTGGTTCACAGATTGAGAGAGAAAGCTCATTTTTCACAGATATAGTCCATGTGTTGGTTGTATTCACCAGTGCTTGATACCTTGTTCAATTTTTCACTATTTTGATCTTCATTCATTTTTGCCTCCCTGCCTAAGCATTGCTAAGAAATTTCCCAGAATAGGCTGTGTTTTCCTCACCTAATGAATCATTCTTTCTATAAGGCTCAATAGGAGATTATGCACATACATTTTGTTAGAACTTGAAAAACTGCAGGGAGAAAATTCCTGTGTAATGAATTCTTTCTCTTCCTCCTTGCTAGTGGTGCTTGGCCAGGAAATTTGTGGAGAAAAGAATAAAAATGGCAGAAGTAGTCATTTCTCCTGCTGTAGCATATGAGTTCTCTTATCCTCCTGCCAAAATGACTGGAACCAAGCTATTATTATTACTGCATGCTAGTGACCTTGACATCTCCAAGTGGGATGCTGGTATCTTACATTAGCTGATCCTGCTGCACAGAAATGTTCTGGTCAGAAACAGAGCAATATAAATGAGGAGAAATAAAATCAGAAATAAAGTTCAAATATTATTTCTTGAATGTTAGATGCATTCTCATACGTAACTATAAAACGAGCCTGGTGCACAAATTGATGGCTAAACTTGCTTTGAGCTCAGGGGTTATGTTCCAAATGATTTCCTCCGTTCGCAGAGAATCACAGCCAGATGCCTTAAATGTTCTCAAACATTCTGAATTGAATCATGAGCTAGTTTAGCTGGAAGTCAGATTCCTCCCAAGTTCACTAGAAGAGATACTTCTTGGCTATCATTTTAGACATTCTGGCAAAAACAAAAGCTAAGTAGTTAAGGTTAAATTTTTTCTATGGCTAGCTTATAGTCTTTTCACTTTAATATTGTAAACTGATGATGAAAATTAGATGACTAATATTAAAAATGAAGTGAGGTGTTTTTCTATTCATTCTATAACATACTATTTCTAGAATGTGTTTTCAGAGAGTATTGTGCTAAGCAACTAGAGAATTCAAGGCATATTATTCTTCCAATTAATCTCAGTTGACATCCTTGATAGTTTTGTTTCAACAGAATTATTAAGAGATTCTTTTTAAAGGGAATCATGTCACTAAGATGAATGAAAACATCCTATTCATAGCTAGAACAATTTATACACATATATTTTGTTCTTCATAAACATTACAAAAAGTAGTTTGTGTATAACAAAAAAATGTATTCATGTTTTTAATTTTAAAATTAAATTTAAAATTTGAATTATTACAAGCAAAAATCACTTAAATGTATTTCATATGTTTTTCTATTTATCACAGAAAATAAGCCTATGCTTCAGTTTTGTGGTATTACAATGTTAGCACTGCAAATGTCAGCTTTCATTAGAAGCATATACTTCAATCTTTTTATGTATTAAGTTTTAAATGGTTACCTGTTAATTACGTAACATTAAATATTGCCAACTGCTAAATAGAATGAGTAGTTCAAGGTATGTTTTCCCTAAACAGGGTAAAATCATTGCCCTTCAGCTGCTTAGGTTATCTTTGTTTTGGACTTACTGACCTCCTACCACTAGCAAATTCAGGAGGTTTAATACAGATTTTGCATTTTTTTTCTTCTGCACTCTGGCTACTAAAAATGATTTTTATTTTATAATTTCAAACCAGATTCTTGATTCTATACATTAGATATTAAGGAATATACAAATGACCACAGTGATTGTTGGCCATCATTGAACTTTGCTGCAAGTGGAATAACAGTTGTTTTTATTTCATTACATTTTTATCTTTGCCTAAAATGTCTTTTAACTGTTGTCTAAGTGAAAGAGCAAAACTGGTAAGAAAGGAATGCTGGATTTGCAGCCGCACAGGCTATCCACTTAACTTCAGGTACCTGGAATTAGATGGTTGATTGAATCAACCTCTTGGAGTCTTTGGAGCATAATGCTCATTTCACATATCAAGTCCTATAACATTCAACTCCTATTGTTAACAAAATATCATAATGCTTGCCTAAAAGCATTGATATTTTGTAATCCACATCTAAGTGCTCATGGTCTATATGTTAAATGAACTTAGCTGTTTTATTATTATTGACACCAAAACTATTAGGGGGCACTGTCATTTCCTTAGATAGCTAGAATTTTATGTTATGTTTCTTCAAAAAGCATTAACTACTTATGACTGGTAAAATTCATGCCCAGAATGTCCCCGAAGCTTAGTAAAAACCAAGAGGTGAGAAACACAGGAATTAACACATTTCTATGTCATGGTTATTGAGTTGGAGGCCAGATAAATATTGGTGGAAAAAAAATAATTAGTGAAAAAAAAACATACTACTATGTCTTGTAGTCTAATGAAAATTATATAAATGTGGAGTTAGAAAACAAGGTTTCATAACTGATTATAGCTATGTTATCTAAAAAGCTACTTTTCTTACCTCTTTGTCTTCTGCCTCTTTGTACTATATTTGAGCCTCTTAGAAGCTTTACCTGAAGTAATATTTTTATATGTGCTTTAAAAATGGTACAAATTGCCCTGGCTGGTGGCACAGTGAATAAGGCACTGGCCTGCAAACCCAAAGGTCATTGGTTTGATTCCTAGCCAGGGCACATAACCAGGTTGCAAGCCAGGTCTCCAGCCAGGTTTGCAGCTGGAGGCAGGTGAATGGCAACCATACATTGATATTTCTCTCTCTCCCTCTCTGCCTTGTTCCTGCTCCCTTCCCCTCTTTCTAAAAAAATAAATAAAATCTTTTTAAAAATGGTACAAAGCTTTTTGTAATTATCTATAATGAATATTAAATGTCTTGTCAACTTGCTTATTTACAAAATTTAACAGTTTAAGAGAACAATTTTTTGTACAAATAGCTAATACTGTATGTGCTAATGAATGAGATGAATTTTGATGGTGTATATATTCTAATTATTGAAAAATAATTTTGGTAAAAATTAACATAAATGAGCAAAGGAAGAAAACACTTTAGCACAGTAGTCTTGGTTAAATTATTTTTCTAAAACCTCACCATAATAATGATAGGCTCAATGGAAAAGTTTGAGGAAAATAAAATAAATCTTTCATGGACAATTATTCAGTAATGCCATTGTGCTCCCAATTGATACATGCTATAAAGAAAACTGGTTTTAAAGTAAAATAAAATCATTGTAAAGAGATTTGAAGATGGATGGAAAAATTAGTTAAGGGAACTGAGAACAAATCTAAGAGCCCTCTCCTTCAGAAAGAAAGTTTTCTAATTCACTGCCTTTAGGAGTTAAAAAAATCCAAGGCTGAGATATGACAGCCTCTCAGAATTTGTCAATAAAATTACACAGGTGTCTCTTGATAGCACCACCAACAGGCCTAGGATTTTGTAGTTTTCAGGGAAATGGACTATGTTGTATGCTGAATGCCTATGCTTAATGCAAAGACTGTCATAAACCGTAGTTTCAATAAGTAGCTGATAAATGAATGGATTGGGGGCTATTATTTATTCACATGGAAACTAGTATTAGAACAGATTTTTCACTTGTGAAATGATAATATTGTGCCCTAGAAATCACTGGCATACTCTGAGCAGATTTGATTCTGAAGAGCAAAGCTGAAGGGAGGGCCCAGGGGCTCTGTGGGAAGACAGGGATGCCATCTGAGGTTATGCAGAATCACCCCTCTACCCTTTCCCCCACTATCTGCTGTGAGAGCACCTGCACTCTGGGAAGAAAATCACTGTTTCTATAGCAGAGGTGGGTAAAAAAAGTTCTGCTAGAGAAAACCCTAAGTTTGGAAACTTCCTTGTTGGTTGAAGGGGGGAAAAGACCACACAGTAAAAAGTCCTAATGAGGATAAGTAGGACCTACCTAATAGCCATGGGATCTTGTAAAATAGTCATTTAAGGTGCATCATTTTTTATCCTTATAATGCCCTGAAATTGTATTTTGTTCCACAGAAAACAAACTTCTCTTCTGTAGAATAGAATACATAAGTCATTAAACCAATAAAAACTTAGGTTTTTTATTTGGTAGAAAGAATTAATTGTTTACTCTAAAAAGGAGTCAGAGAGGGATCAATGAAGGATGCTAGGGACATAAAACAACATAAAAATAAGAACACCTGGAAGGCTGTCTTTTGTGATTCCATATATTCTTGCTTACTGTGCTAAAGGTAAACGAAGAATACTCACAATACTGGCCATTCTAGTTCATAAGCAGATGACTATGTTTTATCTGATAAATGAACCATTTCACTTAAACATCAAAATACTCTACTATTGTTACTATAATATTAAATATTATTAATATTATTTTAATCTGTAGATTAGGAAACTGAGGCCTAAGGAGTTTGCATTAATTAGAATTATAACGTCTATAAAGGCAAAGAACATGCTGTTCTTTTCTATCAATTAACCCCAATGCATGCATGTTCTTTAGTCCTTGGAAGATGAAAAAGATCTTATTTTTTCTGATTGTAGTCCTAGATAATAATATTTTATAAAACAAATGTTCCATAATAACTACATTTTAATAGACTAAAATGACATTACTAATTCAATTTTGAAAGCATTAAATTGTACTATTAATGTAAATTTAAATGTCTTCATTTTAATGTCTTAATTTATTCTTTAGTTTGCACATCACATCAGACTCTAACTTGTCTGTGCAAAGAAGTAGACTGTCAAATGAAATATTGTTTAAGGTTTACATTGATTTCTGGATCTCAGTTGTGTGTTTGTTTCATTTACTCATTTAAAAATTTAAAGTTAAATTCTAAAAGTGAAGCCCGTATCTAGGCTAAATGAAGGAGACAAAGTTTCTACTATCATAAAATTCACATTCTTTCTACACAATATATATGATTATGTCAGGCAATACAGTCTTTCAATTTACACCACAATGTCTCTGACACCATCATTGTTTTATGTATTTTTGTTGTTGTTATAGTTCTTTTTCTCAGGGAAAAAGAGAATACTCTAATCACATTTTGTTGACAGGATCTTAATTGTACAATATTAAAAGCAGCTGTGTGTCTATTCAATTAGAGCCACATATTTGTCATTGTTCTTCCCCAGAAGAGAATTAGACAGTAAATCAGCTCTGCGGTAAGTGCTCACATCAGCACTTCCATTGTTTGTTTACCTGCATGCTTTTTAAGTGTGGCCAACGGAAACACTCAGAGAAATGAATTTGCTGCCTTGCCAGGTCTCTTGGCACAGAAGACTCAAAAGATGCTGGTATCTTGGCTATAAACTAGGCAGACTAAAAATGTCAGAAGATGGGTTTTTCATCCTTGAGATGTTGAGGTGCGCATTTCTCAAATAGTAAAATTGCCTGCATATAAGGAAGGTGAACATGGAATCAAAGAATTGTTGTGGAGAAACTACCTTTTATTCTTACAAGTCCTGAGGAAAAAAATCACATCACAGGTTAATTGAAGGGCTATGAAAGTTTTAAACGAGATGTTAGAAATAATGAGAGAGAAAAAAAAAGCCATGGGAGACATTTGTCCATGATGGGTAAAGGTGGGGACTGGCTAGATGGAGTAACAGCAGCGGTTATTAAACAGAAATCTGAGTTAGAAACATCTAGTTCAGTAGGTCCAGAGTGAGTTTCCAAGTACGCATTTCTAACATGTCTATAGGAGATGCTACTGCCACTGGTTGGGATGCCACACTTTGAGAACCTTCAAAGTAGAGGGCTCCTTGTACAATACATTCCCCTCAGCTATAGAAGTCCCACTATTCACAATAGCTATAGTAACTGAAACCATTTTAGAATTGGAACAAGGGAAGATAGAACCTAAGGATAAGATAAATTTGTTTTGGCTTGACACTGTGAGAGAAAAAGGACTTTGCCTCCTGAGAATTAAGTTTTCCAAAGTTAATATTGAGAACACATGCACTTTTGAGGGGGGAAAACCAAGGCCATTTCCTTACTAGTAAAAGATTAAACAGGATATTTGTAAAGCTGGAATTAATAAATATAAAGCTACTGAGGTCCTAAATTTTAGATTAATTCCCATAAGCCTAATGGGTTCATTCTATAGCTTGAGTATATCCAAATTCTTATAATACTTAAAACAAATTTTTTCTATATTAAACATAGTAACAAATGTAATTTCTAAAATATGTCTTTTACAAAGTTTGTGGGTAATAGAAGATTAATACAAACTCAAGAGTCCAAGTGGCAATCATAATAAACTGCTACATATCTCAGAGATTTATTTCATTATTTAAGAAACACTGAAAGAATTATAAAAATGATTACAAGATGGTGGTATGAACTATAATTTAAATAATACTTTTAACCAATCTAATTAAGTTTTTATTCCTTGATTCCCCAGGGTCATTAGAATGTACATATTACCCAGTCGCCTCTCCTACATTTCAGTAGTTAGATTTCCAAATCCTTTTATCTCAAGATTACTTTTAAATGAAATACCATTGTCATTTTTCAGTTCTATCTTTTTATAAATTCACCTAAAAATAAAGCAAATAATTAGTACATGCTTTGTGTTTATTTATAATTATTTAGTGAGTATAAGTAATCAGATTGAATGTAATTTATTCTGTTAGCCTGTTTTACTTTGTTGATTCTATTTATCAAGTTCCATTAATTAACAAGAACTTTCTCTTCTGAAACTCAACATTTCCACAACCTGAGGATCAATTATTTGTGAAACCCAATGGAATAAAACTGCAAAGAAAATTTTAATGTACTGGGTAAAGAAATGTATTCCACAATTTTGGGCATGAAACCAGTCACATTCCTTAAGTGTTGTAAATCAAGTGAAAAGTGACTCTAAACACTTGCTGCACAGGTTTCTGAGAACTTCGATCTTATTCATGTTATGTGTGGCACTTACACTTAACTACAGTTCCAAACGCATAGGGAGCGCTTTCATGTTGCTTAAACAAAAACAGAATAAGACTGTTCCCAGCTGGATACTTAACCAAACTCAGCATGCAAAGTCCCCCTCCTTGTAGCCCTGTGTTCCATTTTTGCCCTATGCTCTCTTCCTGTGGCTCCAAGGAGCAAGCCTCAGTTTTAGAATCTGGGCATCTCCATATCTCCATCTCAGAGATCTTGGGCCTCTGGATGCTCTATGGAAATGGGTCACAGTGTATTGTCAATTGCTGATACCACTTCCATTGCAATAATTTTTTCCACTACATGGAAAACTCTCTTCAACTGTGGCCATTTTAGTCTGTACAGTGAGCAGATAACAAGGGTACATATTTTTAAAAGTTTAGTTCTGCATCTAAGCATGTCATTTTCCAAAACAAGAACTTCTTAGAGTCTTGCTTGCTTGCTGCCTAGTTGGGTGAGTTTAGTGAGAAATTGGAGTTATTGCTATGAAAGGGAAATATAAGATATTTTTTCTATTCTTCAGTAACAGTGCAAAATCAATACACAATAATAAACCAATAAATCATTTTCCTGTGTGTGTGCGTGTGTGTGTACACTGCAGCCTAATGTAAGGGAGAAAGGAAAAAGGAATACAAAAATAAAAGAAAGAAAGAGCCCTGGCTGGTGGCACAGTAGATAAGCACTGGCCTGAAAACCCCAAGGTTGCAGCCAGGTCACATTACCAGGTTGCAAGCCAGGTCTTCAGCCAGGTCTGTAGCTAGAGAGGCAGGTGAAAGGCAACTATACATTTATGTTTCTCTCCCTCTCTGCCTCTCTCCCTCCCCTTCTCTCTAAAACTAATAAATAAAATCTTTAAAAAAAGAAAGGAAGGAAGGAAGACCTAGGTATACACACAAATTAAATTATTCTATTCAGGGTTTCCTATATCAAATAGCATTTGATAGAAGAGTTTCCTTTCTGAAGGGATCTGAGAGAGTTGTTCACTAATTGGGCTTCATTCCCATAATAATTCATAGCTGGGGTTCTTTACTCTTCATTTTAATTCAAGTTTCTATCCTTTTAAACAGATATAAATAAGTCTTAGGAAGTAGCACTCTCCAGAAATCTGTTGGAAGACGAGAAGGCCCTCCATCTCAATACCATGTCACATATTTCACTGTAACAACATGACTCTTTACAATCTTATTTTGGAAATGGCTGAAAAAAAATGAAAGGAAAATATGCTCACTCTGCTATTTGGTATTTTTAAATAACCATTATGTCTATTTTTTCTTAAGGTCCATAATACTATAATATGCTTTTGGTCGGTGAAATGGGGGAATCAATCCAAACAGATAACACATTTATTCTCTTTTTTCCAGAAATCTCAATATGGCTAATAGAAATATTTAAAATTAGCATCCGGAACCAAGATGATCTTTCTGTGTAAACCTAATATGCATATATTTGGCATTAAATCCTCTTTAAAATGATTACTTTTAAGGAATTTCTGAATTTTTGAAGGTAAAATCAATTACACTTAGCAAACTGCTTTATATATTTTATAAATGAACATATTTTGCAAATAAAAATTAAACCCTGTGTTTAGCTGAACTGAGCAATATACTTCAAACCTATTTTCTCACCTCATGTTTTCTAAGTAGCATAGCCATTACTGATTATTTGAAATTATTTGTTTTATGTTTGTCTTCTCTGATTGATTATAATTTCATTAGGACATGACCTTATCTGTCACCTTCTCTATGGTGTTCTGAGATCCCAAAGATAGCTGATGTCTAATAACTATGAAATGAGTAAACACCCGCAGATCCACTAAGTCAATAAATAAATGAATAAAACAAATAAAATAATTAAAAGAAGAATAGCAAGAAAAAGAATTGAAAAAGTCATAAAAGACCAGATTATCACAACTGTAACATGCCTTGATTTTTCCTTCTTTTGATGTTTCTAGATAATTGGAAAAGTAGTATTAAGATCTTACCATTTTTTGTTACCTCCAGTGAGTGGTAAGAAGAAGAAATTAATGGAGAAAAACAATGTTCAAAATCACAGAGGTTAAAGTACTGACATTGTATTTTTTGGGCAAATCTATGTCATTTCTCCTGCACTACTCTATTTTGACCATACAGATACTTCCCATTCTTTCATTCTCTCAATCTTTTTTTTCCCCCAGAGTAGTTAATACAGCCAGTTGTGATCTTTATCTAGCACTTATCATGTGACCCAGTTTCTTGTAAAACAAAAGACATAAAACATGGACTTCTTTGCAGGACATTTAGGCATATCATTTTATTTTCTCATACATTCATGGTTCATCTCTCCAAAGTAATTGTAAGCTCTTTAGAGTTAGTTCCTGTATTGGAGCTTTCTAACACTTCCTTCAATAAACAGTTACTTCTTCTTCAAAGAGGTCTGAATAAATAGCAAAATACATCAGAAAGTAAATGCAATCAGAAAGTTAATACATAATGGTTGCTGCTGACAAAGTCCAAGTTAATAGGTATAACTGGAAGTTTACTAATTAAGTGAACTTGACAATATTAATCTATGGAACTTGGAGGCTTGTCCAGTTAAGACTTACAAAGTAGAGAAACAGCAAAAATTATCTTTTCTCTGTTGATAGTCATATTCGCAAGAGGATGGAATTGTAAGAGTTGAGATTAGCTTAACTAGTTTTTCCAAATTTATAATACACAGATATTATTTTACATTTCCTTAAGAGGAAATAATCAAAGCATGAAGAGACTCCAGGATTGCATTAGAGAAATATCTCATTGAAACCTAACGTCATGAAAGTATTTTCTAAAACAGTTTCTAAGTCTATGTTCGAATGTAGACTTATTATACACTCTTTAGTTGATCTTATCCAAAGAAAATTTTTGTGTGACATTTACTTAAATTGAATCCCATACTGACAATTTAGCCTTGAACTCCCCTTTGGTTTAGGTCTTACATATCTTTTCCTCAAAATTTCAACTTTGATCTTCAATGCACATCTTCATTCTATGAACTCAATTTACATTCACTGCCCCAAGCTGCTTCTCTATGGAGTTTCTCAATTCTTTAAAATAGTAGCTTTGTCATCTACTTTCTTTAGTAAGTCCCACATCCAAGGAGATTCACAGAATCTCTCCTAGTCTTTCCTTCATTCTTTCTACTTTTTTTTTCATAACATTTTTATTTTTCAAGGACCTTTCTTTGTTTAACCATTTTTTATTTACTCTATTATGGTTGTCCCAAAATTTCCCTCTTTGCCCTCCTACCCCCAGCTACCCTCTGCTCCCGTAGTCAATTCCCATGCTGTTGTCCATGTCCATGGGTCATTCATAACATGTTCTTTGTCTAGTCCCTTCTCCTTTTCTCCTACCATTATCCCTTTCCCTGCCATGCTTTTAAGCTTACCTTTCATTCATCACTGAGTTCTTATTATTCTACTTTCTAAATTACATAAAAATTGCATGTTTCTTTTCAATCTCATTACCACTAGCCATGGCCTTCAAAAAATATCTTCATATTATTACCTTATTTTTTAAAATACATATCACAATTTAATCACAACCTGAGTTGCCCTATGCATTTGTAACTTATTTTTATTGGTCTCCCTGACTAAAATTGCAGTTTATATTGATATTACAATTTAACTAATTGTATAGATAAATTTAAAAATAAGTAACTTTTCAAGTATATAAATCCAGATGTGTAGGATCACTGTATAAACACCAGCTTTTCCTATAAATGTTATTTAAGCATTTAATTAATTTGACTTAATAAAAGCATTGTTAATTCATTGATTATGAACATAAGATGTTCTCTTAAATAAAATAAAACCTATTACTATGACATTCAGCTCAAATGGCTATTTCCTATGAATAATCAATATTGATTTAACACCATTTTTTTCCATTTTTACCTTGAGTGCTTTAAAAATAATAAAATTTTCATTTTCAAAGCATTTAAGCCTCACTTTGAAAGTAAAATTATCATTGGAATTAACTTTGCAAATTCTCTTCAGAATTGAGAAGGAGGATGATGGAAAAAGGGAGAGTTAAAGGATTTTGTCTATAAATATTTCCATTTTAGACAATAACAAATCACATGAATCCAGGATGGCCATAAGTGGTATGCACAATAAAGCTAATTGTCAAAGTTTATAAACATAAATGAATGGAATATTTTAAAAGTGGGAAACTAAGGAAGGTCAATAACAAATTTAACACTAATAAAATTATTTCAAGAAGAATGTTATAAAGACAAACAAAAAGAGATCTTGATAAAAAACTATGTACTCCCACATCAGATACTATAAAACATACCACATTCTAATAAGAGAATAAAAGTTGAGCAGATGTCTTATATGAGTTAATACTTATTAATGGAATGCCTTGTATTTTAGAGAAATGTACCTTTGATATTTTATCTCTAAAACTGAATAGTATATATAGATCATATGATTACATTTGGAAAGTTACATTGACTATGTATGGAAAAATATTTTGATTTTTAATTAAAAGTAAATAAAATTACTGTACAATCATTATTTAAAAGTACTTTATAGACTAAAACATGAAAATATCATTTGCTGTATCATCCTTGGATTGTCATAATGTCACCCTGCTCCTTTGCACACAGCCTTCCTAACATACACAATGCTGTCTGTTTGGTACATATCCTTCTAGTTCTTTTTCTATAATTTCTTTTTTTAATTAATTTCTTGTTGTATTACAGTTGTCCCATTTTTCCACCATCACTCTCCTCTGCCCCACCCACCCTATCCCCTCTCTCATAGTCAACCCCCATCTTGTTGTCCATGTCCATGGGTCATTTATACAAGTTCCTCAACTAAGCTCTTGATTTCTTATTCATATCAATTTCTCACATATCTAGACTCACATATTGTATATATGAAAAACTGAAGTTATACAATGTTTTTATTTTAATGCATTTTTGAAAGCTTTCCCTATCAGCACATGTAGGACTATGTGATTCTCTAAATGGGTGCTTTATTTGTCTTTTGTATTAATGCACTATGACTCATTTACGCTGTCCCTTTGAAAGGCTCATTTAATTATTTTCAAATATATCTTTATAAAACAGATACACATAGATATTTAAGTATTTGTACAAAGTTGAATTTTAGAAGTAAAATTGCTACATCAAAAGGGGAAATCCCTTTTCAACCAGAGAAAGGAAAACAGTTTATAGATTTAGCTTGGAATTAATTCATTTTTAGATAGCAGTAGTATTGGCACTAGTGACATTTGAAAGCAATATGATGTTAGCCTTGAAGGAAGGGGTGATAATTGATTTTCATTATCTTCTGTCAACCACATTACAGATACAGCCATTCCCCACAAAGTCCTCAAGGGAGATGCATACACAATAGAATAAGTGAAGCAAAACATGTTATTTCTTCCAGCAATTTTGACCTCAAATACCGAAAAAAGAACTACTAGTAAACTGGACTTCTCTCCACCACAAAATGAAGGTATCCTTTTGCTTAGTGAAAAAGCCTTGAAAGAAAAACTAAAACCTAGCTGTGATTCCTCTCCCACAGACCGACCCATTTTTTATGGAGCAATAATCTCAAAGGAAAGCATCCCAAGGGGACAGAAAACAACACTTTTTTTTTTTTTTCTAGAGGATTATAACAGGAGTGTGCACACTATAGCCTGATGAACAAATCCATATTTTTGCATTTTTCTGTGGACTTTAGGGCTAAGACATTTTTTACAGACGTTTGAAATCAATTTTATTCAACTTTGAAGGCCAATTAAACAAAATGTTATTATGAAATAATTGTTCAGTTCTTCTCACAAGTGGACCGTGCTTTATAAGAAGAATGTGTACACTTATAAACAGTTTAAGCTTTGTCAATTATGAAAACTGAAAAATTGTTTTTCCCTCTTATTATGTAAGCTGCCTCTGTAAATCCTCTGGTTTTACCTCTCAGTTCACAAAGCCTGTAATATTTTATATATGAAAAAAGGCTTGCCACTTCTTAGATGGGAACAAAGCATCAAAGATATTTATTTCACTTATTATTTTCTTCTGACATGAAGCTACTCAGGTCACTCCTTCTTTGATTTTCTGAATGTAGGAAGGAAGTGGGTGGCCCTTTCCACAGGAAAGAGGTACCAGAACTTCCCTTTTTAATAAAACCAATCTCATGAGAGAAGATAGGTTCCAGGGGAGGTGGCTTCCAAAAGAGAAAAAGAAAAAGAAAGTGGAAAATTAAAATCTTAAAAAAAAATAGAATCCTAATCAATCAAATATTTCTTGCCACCCAAGATGCATCAGCCTTTACAACAATCACACAATGACAGACATATCCTGGGAATGAATCATTTTTCTCTGGACCTCACAGCTGTAAGAAGGTGAAAGAGGCATAGGGGAGTCTTTCTCAGTCATTAACACAGATCTTAGGTGAGAAACGTCTAAAGGTTGTCTACACCCTGGCTGGTAGCACAGTGGATAAGGCGCCGGCCTGGGAACCCAAAGGTTCGATTCCCCAGCCAGGACACATGACCAGGTTGTAAACCAGGTCTCCAGTCAGGTCTGTGGCTGGAGGCAGGTGAAACGCAACCGTACATTGATGTCTCTCTCCCTCTCTGCCTCTCTTCCTTCCCCTCTTTCTGAAAATGATGAAATAAAATCTTTAAAAAAAAAGGTTGTCTACATACTTTGATTTAGCAACCACGCTTTGGAGAATGCTTCACAAAAAAATAATTTAGAAGGATTAAATTTATGCAGATAAATATTAGAGTGCAACAAATGGGACTATATCAAATTGAAAAGTTTCTGTTCAGCTAAAGAAAACACCAGCAAAATTCAAAGGGAACCAACTATATGGGAAAACATAATTGCCAATGATACCTCAGACAAGGGTTTGATCTCCAAAATGTATAAAGAACTAATGCAACTCAACACCCGGGAGACAGACAGCCCAATTAAAAAATGGGCAAAAGACCTGCACAGACAACTCACTGAGGAAGATATACAAATGGCTCAGAGGCATATGAAACAATGCTCAACATCACTAGCCATCAGAGAAATGCAAATTAAAACCACAATAAGATACCACCTCACCCCTGTCAGAATGGCAATCATCAACAAATCAACAAACAACAAGTGTTGGCGAGGATGTGGGGCAAAAGGAACACTGGTGCACTGTTGGTGGGAATGCAGGCTGGTGCAGCCACTATGGAAAACAGTATGGAGTTTCCTTAAAGAACTAAAACTGGAACTGCCTTTTGATCCAGCAATTCCACTACTAGGACTATACCCAAAGAATCCTGAAACACCAATCCCTAAGAACCTACGTACCCCTATGTTCATAGCGGCACTATTTACAATAGCCAAATGCTGGAAACAGCCTCAGTGCCCATCAGTGGATGATTGGATCAAAAAACTTTGGTACATTTACACAATGGAATTCTATATAGCAGAAAGAAAGAAGGAACTTATACCCTTTGCAACAACATGGATGGAACTGGAGAGTATTATGCTTGTGAAATAAGCCAGTCAGTGAAGGACAAAATATCATATGATCTCACCCATTATGGGACAATAATGAGCAAAACTAACAACAAGCAAAACA